>JAQZBX010001345.1:5206-84592 GCA_029593785.1 Cabassous unicinctus
TTTTTTTTTTTTAATATATTTTTTATTTATTTTTAAAAGATACCTAGATTACATAAATTGCTACATTAAAAAAAATAAGGGATTCCCATATGCCCCACTCTCCAGACCTCCCACTTTTCTCCACATTAGCAACTTCTTGTGGTAAATTCATTGCAATTGATGAACACATTTTGGAGCACTGCCACTAAGCATGGACTATAGTTTGCATTGTCATATCTTTTTTTTTTCTTTGACACTATTTTCCTTTATTGCAACCTCCTTTTCTGTATAGTTTATATTTTGTGATGTATTTGACTGATATATTCCTCATTTTTTTGGCTCTATGCTATCCTTTTTTTTTCTCCCTCCCTCCCCCCGCCACTTGCTGTCTGTATCCATTCACTGGGTGATCCTCCATGTCTGTTTCTTGAGTTCTCTTATCATTTTTCTCCTCCAGGCTTCACCAGGAATTGATCCTAGGGACCTCTGATGTGGGAGAGAGGCACCCTGTCACTTGTACCACCTCAGTTCCTGGTTTCTGGCACATCTTGCCTTGACTCTTCCGTGTCTCTCTTTTGTTGCATCATCATCTTGCTGCATAGTTTGCCATGTGGGCCCCGCTTACTTGCTCACCTTTTTTTTTTACCAGGAGGCTCTGGGGAGTGAACCCGGGTCCTCCCAAATGGTAGACGGAAGCCCAACCACTTGAGCCACATCCACTTCCTATTCTACATTTTTGTTTCTGGGTATGTTTTAAATACTTTCTTTGTGGTTACCCTGGGGTTTATATTACACAACCTACATTTATAACTTACTAATTTGAAAAGATACCAACTTAGCTTCAAATACATACATGCTCTCTGTACTCATGTCTCTCTGTTTTCTCTCTTATGTTATTTTTGTCTACTTTACCACTTTATATTTTGCATGCCCATTATCAGGAAATATGCCTTTTTCTCCAACTCCTCCCACAATTATTTAAAATAGATTTTCTGTAATAAATTCCTTATCCCATAACATTTGGAGTAGTTTGCTTTTCTGATTGAAAAGTGGCCAATCATCTATTGGTACAAAAAAGCAGTTCTATGGTAAAAACAAAACAAAAAAAAAACAAAACAAAACCTTAAAGATGGTGATCAGGAATTATCGATTTGTTCTGATTACATTTAAATTTGACAGTGACCCTATTGCTAGTGCTAAAGAAGACACTGATAGGCCATGGCATAAAGTGACAAAAAAATTATTCAAATCATCACCTGTAATTAAGTGCTTTAGAAAAGAATAGTAGTTGCTGCCATAGAATATTTTAGTGAAAATATGGATTGGAATAGGAGTATGTTTCTACATGGTTTTGAATACATAGAGAAATAAAATCATGTGCTTAGAACTTTATATTCCACCTGTTCAGAACTCAGATCAGGCACCAAAATGCATCCGTGATTACCCTAAAATAAATCTGTATTTCCTGTAGGTTTAGGACTAAACTTTCTGAAAGTCAAAACCACAATCTAATCCCGAAGATGGCTAAATTATAATGCACCTTGAATTCACAACCTCACAACCTCTCATGTTAAAGTTAGGATAACGAGCAGAAAAGAGTGGGGTCATGAATATTAGGATGAGGACATCCGGACAGATTCTGATGAATCTGTGGACCTTGAACCCCTAAATTCAGCCAATTCTCATTTGCCAACAGAAACAGCTCTTTTCCCTGTTGGATAAGGTTAGTCTCTAGTTACCTAAGGAGCATAAGGTAGTTGCCCTGCAGAGAATAGCTGATCCTCGTCAAAATGTAATGCCACAATCCCTCACACACACCCAAACACACTGCCTATCATTGTATCTAGATCTATAATAATACTCAACTCCTAGAAATCCTCATGGGGGTCAACAGCAAATTGTGACTCATAAAGAGATGCTACATACTACAAAAGAATTATAACATGTTGACAGCTTTCATCAACGTTGGGAAAGAAACCTAAGGATGTTGAATCAGAGTGGGAGAGATATAATATTTGATTTGGCTACATTTATTGATATGTATGCACTAGAAAGAGATTTTGTTCCTTGTGCCAGTGTAAATGACTGGGACTTGGTCTAATAGTGTGATTAGTTGACGAGCTGCAGTTTGGCCCAGTGGTGGTCTATACTGAATGAAACTGAAAGGCCAGAATGTCTTTCGTATCCAAAAGCTTATGCCCTCTGTGGCTCTCATCTTCATCAGAAAGATTGTACAAGGCATGGGAATGTGTAAAATAGTGAATCCTGTGGTAGAAGATGGACTGTGGTTAACAGAATAAATACAAAAACATTCTTTCATGAACTATAACAAATACATAATACTAATGCATGATATTAACTATACAGGGTGGGTTTGGGGAAAATACACCAAATATAAGATATGGACTATAGTCATTAGTAATATCTTGATGATGCTCTTTCATAAGTTGTAACAAATGTTTCACAACAATGCAAGGTGTTGGTAGTGGGGTAATGTACTAGAGCCCTGTATAATGTTATGCGTGTTTGTTTTGTAAGTTCACAACTTTTATTGTGTACTTATTGCTTATGTATCCTCAGGTATGAATGATATACTTCAATAATTTTCAAATGAAAAGAAAAGCTTATGCAGATCAAAATGCTGGAGTAGATTAACAATATAGGACTTTCTAATTCACCTTCTAATTATGCCCCTCAGAAAGGTTCAGGGATGATTCTTTCATCAACATTTGAGATTTACATTAATGAGGGGAGCCCCAACATCCTATCCTGGCTCTTCCATGCATACCAGCAATGGGAACTATTGCCATGATTGCAATGGGTATAGAAGTTTCTTGGGGTCACAGGGTCTTAGTGTTAACACCTAACTGCTCCAAACATGGTGGCCATAATACCATAATGGACAGAAGAGACCAAGACTTAATCAGAGTGAGCTGACTCACAGACATATCTGGTATTAGCTAAATAATCATGGCCCTGGGATTGAAATAGACAGACTCTCAGCAGCTGTGTACTAAGCAAAATCACCAGGTAAGAGAATTACTTGACAGTGAAGTTTATCTTTGTATTTAAAGCTCCTTCAAGTTCAAACAAACATGTCTGCCTAGTTACACCAAAAGCTGGTTTTGCCTATATCCAGCAAAGATTGTCCTTCTCTGATAGGTTTATTATTCTGTCTACTCTTTCCCCACTATGTGCGGTAACAAAGCCTCTTCTTTCCCTTGCTCATTTAGAAATGCCTTGTCCTTCTGGAGTTCAATTATTTTAACTTTCTTTGTGCCCATATTTCTTTGATAACTTTAGACGAAAGTATGATTTTTGCTTCATTCAGTGATTTCTTATTGTTTCAATAGAAGTAAAGGTCTTTCTCAACTTCTCCAGCCTAACTAGAACCAGATCTTAGATTGGTTGATTTTTGAATTATAGACTTTTTGAAGAAATCAACAAGTTGTTTCTAACACTTATATAGAAAAGCCAAGAAGGGCCAAGGAAATCTTCAAGAATAACAAAGCTAACTAACAAATCTGGGATGATATCCAGGTTTTTTGACAATATTGTTATTCCCAAAAGATAAAACATGTTTTTTCTATTATGGCATGAAACTTTTATTGCCATCAGGGATATTTTTCATAGGACTATTCACATTGGGAATCTCTAGGATAGCTAATATTAAGACAAAGTCAAAACTTAAAGTTCTTCAATGTCTGTATGTACAACTGCCCTTACTTCAGTAAAGCTATTTTCTCTTCCAATTTTTCAGGGTTTTTCAGGCTACCAGAGCAATTTAAGACAAGCATGTACACAGTGTCATTTGGTTTTATATTTCATTGATTACCAAAAGGCTTTCTTTAGTTTTAGGCTGAATATTTTGGATCAGAAGATTACACAAACCCAGTAGAATCATATGAAGCATCCTCATTATTGGTCACTACAAATTTCACCCCTAACGTATTTTAAAGCAAACAAACTTAAACTGTGTTCTAAATATCCATCATACCCAGAAACCTACAGAAATAAAAACCCTAACTTCATAACTATCCACTTCAATGACAAGATACACTGTTGTCTTGTACATCAGCATATATAGTTATAAAAGATACTGGTGAAACTATGCTAATTTGAAATTCTTTGCCTTGACAACAGAAAAGAAGGCTGTACTGTAGACATATGGAATGGATGTTGATGAATTTAACATCTGTAGAAACATATTGATGCTATTATGCTATTATATTTTGAAATTAATTGTGCTTTGCATGTGTCATAGGGAAAATGTGCAAGTATCTTATAAACTGTATGATTTATAGTGTTCATAGAAAAATGGAAAGGAAAAGGCAATTACAATAAAAATAAAAATCAGAGTATTATAATTGAATCGTTCAAGAAAAATTATGATTGTTTCTCCATCCTCTTGAAAATTTTTTTACAATCAGTGGTATTTGGTATAATCACATATTTGTGCATTCATAGCTTAATTCATTTTAGAGCATTTTCATTTAGTCAATAAAAATAATGATAATAAACCAAAAAAAAACAAAGAAAAAACACCTCATCACCTCTCAATCTCTCTATGCTTCCCCTGCTGTACATAGCTGCTATTCTGTTTCCATCTCTCTAGTTAATTTGTATTTATGTTTTAGAAAAACAATCATATATGCAATATCACCCATTTTCATATTTTACATGAGGTTACACTATGTTATACATTCCCATGTTACATTTTTTTAGCTTTCCCTCTAGTAATATACATGAACTTAGACTTAAATCGTTCAACCACTGTCTTACACATAGCTCTGCTAGTTACAAACACTATGATGTGCTTTCATCATTTCTATTCATTTCCAAATATTTACAATCTTTTTTAACCAGTTCTGCACAGATTAACCCTCAGCTTTCCCATCTCTAGCCTCCTTCTATTTTCTAGTGACCTATATTCAAGTTATTAACTCCATGAGTTCACATCATATATTTAGTTCATAAAAACACAATCATACAGTATTCATCCTTTTGTGACTGGCTTGTTTCACTCAACATAATGTCCTCCAGTTTCATTCATGTTGTCATATGCTTCACGACTTCATTTCTTCTTACTGCTACATAATATTCCATCATGTATATACACCATAATTTGTTTATCCATTCATTTGTTGATGGACACCTGGTTTATTTCCAACTTTTGGCTAACGTAAATAATGCCGCTATGAACATTGGTATGCAGATGTCTGTGTTTCTGCTTTCAGTTCTTCTGGGTATATACCTAGTAATGTATTGCTGGGTCATATGGCAAGTCTGTACTCAACTTCCTTAGAAACTGCCAAATAGTCCACTACAGTGGCTGTACCATTCTACATTCCCACAAACAGTAAATAAGCATTCCAATCTCTCCACATCTTCTTGAACACTTAGTTTTCTGAATTAATATTAGTAGCCAGTCTAATAGGTATGAAATGATATCTCATTGTAGTTTTGATTTGCATGCCCCTAACTGTTAGTGATGTTTAAAATTTTTTCATGTTCTTCCTTGCCATTTGTATTTCTTCTTTGGACAATTATCTATTAAAGTCTTTTGCCTATTTTTTTCAGTCAGGTAGTTTGTCTTTTTATTGTTGATTTGTATGATCACTTTATTTATCACGGATATTAAACTCTTAATGGATATGTGATTGCCAAATATGTTCTCCCATTGAGTCAGCTGCCTTTTCAACATTTTGACAAACTCCTTTGAGGTGCAAAAGTGTTGAATTTTGAGGAGGTCCCATTTATCTATTTTTTGTTGTTGTTGTTCACGTTTGGGTATAAGGTTTAAGAAACTCCTGCCTACTACAAGACCTTAAAGATGTTTTCCTACACTTTCTTCTAGGAGTTTTATGGTTGTCACTTTTATATTTAGGTCCTTGATCCATTTTGAGTTAATTTTTGTATAAGCTGTGAGATAGGGGTTGTCTTTCTTTTGGATATGGATATGCAGTTCTTCCAGCACTATTTGTTATATAGAATGTTTTGGCACAGCTGGAAGGGCTTGACAGCCTTGTAAAATTCACCTGACTGTAGATGTGAGGGTCTATTTCTGAGTTCTTGATTGGGTTCCATTGGTCAATATGTCTGTCTTTATGCAAACACCATGCTGGTTTTTTTTTTTGTTTGTTTGTTTTGTTTTGTTTTTAACATGGTATCTAAGTAATATGCTTTAAAGTCAGGAAGTAAGAGTCCTCCAACTTTGCCCTTCTTTTTTAAGACATTTTTTGGCTATTTGGGGCTCCTTACCCTTCCAAATAAATTTGATAATTGGCATTTCCATTTCTGCAAAAATGCTGTTGGATTTTTATTGGGATTGTGTTGAATCTGTAAATCAGTTTGGGTAGAATTTACATCTTAATGATATATAGTCTTCCAATCCATGAACACAGAATGTCTTTCCATTTATTTAAGTTTTCTTCGTTTCTTTTAGTAAAGTTTTGTAGTTTTCTGACTACAGGTTCTTTATGTCCTTCATTAAGTTTATTCCTAAATATTTGATTGTATTAGTCACTTTTATATGGAATTTTTTTCTGATTTCCTACTCCGACTGCACATCAGTAGTGTATAAAAATGCCATTGATTTTTGTGTATTACTCTTGTATCCCGCCACTTTGCTGAACTTGTCTATTAGTTCTAGTAACTTTATTGTGGATTTTTCAGGATTTTCTAGATATAGGATCATATCACCAGTGAATAGTGAAAGTTTTACTTCTTCATTTCCTATTTGGATGCCTTTTATTTCTTAATCTAGCCTAATTGCTCTACCTAGAACTTCTAGCCCAATATTGAATAATAATGGTATCAGTGGGTATCCTTGTCTTTTTTCCTGATCTTTGTGATTATCATTGATTAGTTGTCTTAAATCCTGTATCTCTTCAGGATACTGACTTGTTCCTTTGGCTGGGTCATCTCTTCCAGTTTCCTAGTATAGTTTGTAATTTTTTGCTAATGTGTAAGCATCTGAATATATTGGTGAATTTCCTCTGATGGCCAATTTCTCTCTCTTGCCTATTTTTTTTTTTCTTCACAGCTCTTCTTTGGTATTTGGTTCAATTTATTCTAAGTGTTTAAAATTGTGCAGCTTAAGTTATCAAAATTAGGCCAGGGACTCACTACTGGAACACAGGTTTTCTCCCAGGATTTGGGGTTCAGAAGAGACCTAAAAGCAGTTTTTCTTCATGCAGTTTCCAGACCGGCCAGCAGATGATGCTCATCGGTGCACCTTTCCATGGGGGTGTTTCTTTCTATCTATACTTTTTTGTGTTTTGGTCTGGCCAGAGCTAAGATTCAAAGTGGGCTTTACTGGCTGAATTCACTAAAGGGAAGTCCCCTGACTCCCCCTCCCTTTTCCCGTGTAACAGCTGACCAGGAGGAATACATCTGTTTCCTTCTCAGTCAGCTGCAGTGAGCCAGGGGATTTATCCCAGCATAATATCTTGGGGTGGGGGATGGGAGCCCCTCCTAGTCATGGCAGGGGGTTGGTAACTCACATTTTTCACTTTGGGTTCTTTGTTTTTCTGTCCATCACCCTCCTGGGAGTTGTGTAGCACTGTCCTGGTCTGCTGACCCCCAAAGCAGGTCTCTCGGACAGCTTTTGGCCCTTTCTCCATTGTTTTAGTAAGAGCGTTGAGCCCTGCCAGGCTACTCTGACACCATCTTCCTGAAACTTTGACAAAATTTTAAGAACTATGATAACCATTCAAAGAGAGTTCTGTAAATACCATAATCAGAGTCAAACTTAAGATCATAAGTCAATAAGAAGCAAGGTAATAAATAATGCATACTTCATTTATACTTCTATTTTGTATATTTATATGCAAACATATAAATTTGATTCTGGCTAAGGAATAGAGAAATGACAAAGGCCAGAGTTTTTAGAGTGTCTGTACATTTAACCAATTTAACCAATCTACAGTTGAAAAATAATAGTTTTGAGGTATTATGTAAAGCAAATGATAAACTTACTCACTATGCAAATGGCCATGAAAGGAACAAAACAAATTAGGGAATAATTTTAAATTACAAAAGATTGGGATAGGAGATGTATGATTTATTTTTTTCCAATTTTTTTAATCAGAGAAGTTGTAAGTTTACAGAAAACTTATGTATAACATATAGATTTTCCACCTACCACCCTATTATTAACACCATGCATTAGTGTGCTTCATTTGTAACAGTTCATTAAAGAATATTTTTATAATGTGCTATTAACTACAGTCCATCATTTATAATGGGGCATGCTGTTTGTGTTGTACAGTGCTTTGTTTTCTGTGTTGTTTTTTTTTAAATAATTTTTATTCTAATAACAAATATACAACCTAAAATATCCCCTTTTAACCACATTTAAATATATAATTCAGTGCTGTAAATTAAATTTACAATGTTGTACTATCATCACGACCATACATTAACAAATTTTCCACCAACCCAAATAGAAACTACATGTAGTTTAAGCATTAACTGCCCATTCCCTACCCCACCCTGGCCCCTAGTGACATATATTCTAGTTTCTGACTCTATGAATTTGCTTATTCTAATTATTTCATACCAGTAAGATCATACAGTATTTATCCATTGCCTCTGGCTTATTTCATTAAATATGTCTTCAGAATTCATCTGTGCTACCACAGGCATCAAACTTTCATTCCTTTTTGTGGCTTAATAATATTCCATTGTTTATACACATCATGTTTTGTTTATCCATTCATCAGTCGATGGACATGTGGGTTGCTTCCATCTTTTGGCATTTGTGAATAATGTCATACAAACATCAGTGTCAAATATCTGTTTGAGTTCCTGCTTTCAATTATTTTGGGTATATACCTAGAAATGGTATTGCCAGGTCATATGGTAATTCTATACTTATGAACAAAAGGGAAAACCACTTAGCACACTACTATCTCCAAAAACCCATCTAGTTCTTACATACTATCCTTTTGTTATTATTATTATTATTTGCAGCCCCAGCAGGAGAGGAGTAAGGCAACCATAAAGTGTGACACTACTAAAAATTCTATGTGCTCTTGGCCTCCATCAAATCACCCCAAACCTATGGGCATCACCACATATTTAATAGATCAGAGTTTTTTTGTTAGAGTGTAATGCATGCAGCCTTATATGGGCTACTCACATCTTCTAATAAACACTAAAACCCTCCTTTAGTGAAGTACTAAGAATTTCATGGACCCCACCCATAAACCTAATATCCATTCCATAACACACGATTATAAAACATATTTTTTCTATGTATTCTATACACCCTATAATATATATGAAAAGCAGGAGATTGTCTAGAAGATCATTCCTCCAGGAAAATATTTTAAATCTAAATCCATTAAACTTTCCCATAAGTAGGGGGTATACTCCCAGCATTTGAGAACTGTTGTTCTTTATGGGCAACTGTTATTATTCCTCTTGGTTCTTACTTTACCTCAATGATTTTGAACAGATGTAAGAGGGGGATTTTGTCCCTCCAGGGGACATTTGGCAATATTTGGAGACATTTTTGGTTGTGACAACTTGGGGGAGGTACTGCTGATATACAGTGGGTAGCGTCCAGGGATGCTGTTAAATATACTGCAATGTGTACACTCAAAGATGAAGTACACAGCCCAAAATCGTGTCAATAGTGCCAAGAATGAGAAACCCTGATTAACTTTTTTCCTTTTGAGATACTCATCTTACCATTCTAATCCATGTCTTTCTCTTACCCAGCACTAACTATTAATCTCATCAATATAGGATATTTCATGGTACCATTCATCGACTTAGAAAGGAATGTGTGAATTCCCTTAACATTTCAAACTACTGATACATGGGAAGAAATATTTCAGGTTTCTGGATTACAAGGAATTTTGATGCTCACCTGTTAATATGAAATTAAATTGATACAATTTTAAATGGAAAATTCAGTCAGCTCTTGATCTATAATGGGTCCTTCACTCTGCATCCAAGTTAGGAATGGATCATGGAAGCAGAGGGCCAGCATGGGATAATCAGATAACTTTAATTTTAAATTTATATAATTCTTGAACTCACAATATTTCAGACAGATCATAGTCAAGGTATACAAATTATTCTTCAAAGAGTAAATTGCATATCTGCAAAATTTGCCATATGGAATCAACTCTACCATTGATTTTCCTCTTTCGAATAAAAATAAAGTCACTCATTAAAAAAATAATGCTTCAGCAACTTACCTTTAAATGCTATAGGTGAAAAGAGTTAATTCCAAAGAAATTTCAACTACTCTTTTATGTCCTAGTTACCACATGACTCACACATAATTTCTGTGTGATTCCCTACATCTCTCCACCAGCATCCCCTCAATCCAGCTCCACAAACAAAACCTTCTATTAACTGATAACGTTTCTTTAAGAAGTAAGTTTGCATTAGAAACTTACAATTTATAGCTATATGCTTATGTTCTCAGTTAATGGGACCACTGCTTAGGGAAAAACATTCACCACTATTTATAGCTGTGACATGCTGAATGGGCTACTAATGGATAAAGGAGTGAATGAACCTAAATTATTACCATGAAACTATTAGGCTTGATGTGTCCAAGATTTCTTTATGTGTCTCTTTAGAACTTTTTGTTTTCTTTCAAACCTTTTAAATACATTGGTTTTCCTAGATATTTTATTGGAACTTAACATTTACTCTTTCTTAACATAAGTCTAATAATTTAACAGTGAAGAAACAATCAGTCTAATAAAGAAAAAAGTCATATCAAGTTACATGAAGACCAACAAATTAAACCTAACCAAGCAAAAAACATTAAATGATTTTAAGAATTACAACCAAATTGTTTGTTTTATTAGCTTATTCTTAGAACCCAGGAGGCTAAAAGTTTCTCAGTAGAGAAGATAAAGTCTGAGTAATCTCAATATTCAATGCATAATAAAATAACCACCACATCTGGATCTAAGTTAAACAGTTTGGCCAACTCACATGGCACTAAGATTACAAGGAACTTTCTTAACTCTCTTGTGATGGTTAGGCTAATGTGTTAACTGGGCCAGGTAATGGTGCCAGTTGTTTGGTCAAGCAAGCACTGGGCTAATTGTAATATAAGGGCATTTCCTGGACTTTAATCATCAGTGAGTTCATTGCATAGATAGCTGATTACATCTACAATAAACTGAGGATATTGCTGTCAGCAATGAGCCAGGTCTTATCCAATCAGTTGAAGGCCTTAAAAGGAGAAGTGATTTCAGCATTCAGAGAGAGAATTTCCATCTTTACTTAAGAAAGCCAGTACCTCCAGGGGAATTCATTGAGGACTCTTCATTGGAGTCCCTGACCTGCAGCTTGCCCTACAGAATTTGGACTTGTGCATCCCCAAAGTCACGTGAGATAATTTTATACAATCTCATACTATTTAGAGATATCTCCTATCATTTCTGTTTCAGTAGAGAACCTGACTCATACACTTCAGCAAAACTGAAATGTCAAATATAACCCATGCTCAAGTGGAACTGTGACCATATTACTGTTACACTGCTGAGAATCTCAACGTGTTTGGCTTAAAAGTATTATCCAATCAGTTGACTATTTAAAATAATTATACAGTTCTAAAAATATGATCAAGCTGGACTGGGCATGCTCTAGCTTTTGCCCATTCACTACCAGTTAGGTTAGATGGTTGGCCATTTCTCTACAGTAACTCTCCTGAAAAGATAATTCTTCCTGTAGACAGACTGCAACTAATGTAAGCCCTAAACTTGACATAGTTGCTTACATTTACCCTCCATAGTTCTTTCAACAAAAACCTTATTCCTCATCTTTGAGTATCAAAGTGTAGTGAGCACCCAACTGACTATACTTTTTGAAATCACAGAGTTTCTAGAATATAAAGATTTTAGCTATAAGATTATAACTGCTTATGAACAAGAACTAATGTTAAACTTGTAAAAATTGAAAAGCATCATAGGGTAATTGAATTGTTGGAACTTCATTTCTTTTGTATTCCTGTTTTCCATTAATGTTGCTTATTTAATAAAATGTCTTAATTGATAAATGTTTCTTTTTCTTTGTTACTTTTTGAAAATTACTTGAAAGAATGTGGAATATGGAGTGACAAAATGTAAAATGCACTCATTATTATTGATAAAGTACTGGAGGACCAACTGGAGTATCATCTGAACATAACAAAATTAAATTGCTGTGCACTCATAAAATGCATGGAATTTGAAGGGGCTTTAATCAAGAATTAGATGCACTTGACTTTGAAAGATTTTGACAAAATTTATTTATTGTAGGTATCACCAATATTGTAGGTATCACCGATAGCCTTGAGGGAAATGCAAATCAAAACACAATGAGATGCCATTTCATACACATTAGAATGGCTGCTATTTAAAAAAAGGAAAATAACAAATGTTGGAGAGGATGCAGAAAAATAGGAACACTCATTTATTGCTGGTGGCAATGTAAAATGTTGCACCTACTGTGGAAGACAGTTTGGAAGCTCCTCATAAAGCTAAGTAGGGAACTACGATATGACCCAGCAATCCCACTACTAGCTATAAACCAAAAAGAATTGAAAACAGGGACTCGAAGAGTTATTGGCCCACTGATGTCCATAGTGGCATTATACACAATTGCCAAAAATGGAAGCAACCCAAGTGTTCATCAGTCAATGAAAGGATAAATAAAATGTGGTTTATATGTACAATGGAATATTATTCAGGTGTAAAAAGGAATAAAGTTCTGGTACATAGCACAACATGGATGAACCTGGAAGACATCATGCTGAGTGAGATAAGCCAGACACAAACGGACAAATAGTGTATGATTTCACAGATTTGAAATAATTAGAATAAGCAAACTTATAGAGTCAGAATCTAGAACATTGGTTACCAGGGGGTGGGGTGGGGATAAGGAATGGGAGGTTAAGAATTAAAATGTATGGGATTCCTATTTAGAAGGATGGAAATGTTTTGGTAATGGATGGTGGTAATGGTAGCACAACATTGTGAACATAATGGACAGCACTGAAATATAAGACTGAATGTAATTAAAAGTGTATATTGTATATATGGCAACAATGGCTTCTTTTTAAATCCATGGACTATACTACACAGTAAACCTTAAGCTGAAAATGGACTAATAGTACAATTATAAAAATGTGCTATCATCAATTGTAGCAAATATTCCACATCAATGCAAGGTGTTAATAATTGGGTGGTATATGGGAAGGCTGCATTTTATGCATGATTGTTCTGTAAATCCACAAATTCTATAATAAAGGAAAAATGAATTAGTTGAATTTGACTTTGAAA
Organism: Cabassous unicinctus; assembly: GCA_029593785.1. Taxonomy (NCBI): domain Eukaryota; kingdom Metazoa; phylum Chordata; class Mammalia; order Cingulata; family Chlamyphoridae; genus Cabassous; species Cabassous unicinctus. The sequence goes on from JAQZBX010001345.1 coordinate 18,487, forward strand.
GATTTTGATAAAACGTGCTTATTGTAGGTAGCAACAATATTTTTTAAACGTCAGTTATATACACACAATGGAATCTAATTTGGCCTTAAAAAGAACTATGATCTCAGACATGCTGCAACATGGAAGAACCTTGAAAACATTAAGCTAAGTGAAATAAGGAAGACACAAAGGATAAATGTTGCATGATGTCACTTCTAAGATATGCCTATAAATAGCAAATCCACAGAGACAGATAGTATATTAGAGGTTACCAGGGGCTGAGATGAGGTGGAAAGGGGTAGTGTATGTTTGGTGGGTATGGAGTGTAAAAATAAAATTAATAAAAAATATTTTGAAGTGTTATTAATGGCAGAAATAGTAGGTTTTGCCACCAAAGCTTTTAGCTTCCTTTCTATAGTGTAGAGCTACCCTTGCCCAGGTAGTAAGTACACTTCCCAGTCACCTTTCTTCCTGTTGTGGCCATGTGACTAATTCTTGCCAATAGAATATGAGGGAAGTGATATGTGTTTTTTCTGGATCAGTGAGGGCAGATGTGCCCTCTCCACTCCACTCATCTTTCTCCTCTTTGCCTGCTCGTTGGCTGTTTCCATTTATGGTGACCTCAAAGCAATATGTTAAAGACGACACAGCCTCTGTCTACTGAGACATTGAATGAACTGTGCCTTGCAGATCCCCCTTGCCCCTGACTATGTTAATAAACTTTACATGAATAAGAAATAAATCTCAAATGTTTTAATCCACTGAGAATGTTTTCTCTGTTACAGGACCTGGTGTAACCTCAGATGACACTATACTATCTTACTTGCTAATTCTGCCCAATTTATCCACTTTTTTTTTTTTCAACCCTTAATCCATCTTGAATATATTCTAATGTACATCCAATGTCATTATGAAACAGAGGTAGACTCTCTGCAAATATCACGGCTGGCTGACCCTATCCTTATAAGAGAGAATAATTGCTTTCTGATTCAAACCTTCCCTGGGGCAAAAGGCTTAGATATGTGGATAATTCTTCCAGATCACACAAGTGGAAACTTATGCAAGATCTAAGAAGTGCTAGCTTGGGTAAAGATCAGATGTGGGAGTTGCTGGAGAACTACGGCATTGGTTAGAGAACCAATGAGCATATAAAAAAGTCACTGTCATAGTTTGCCAGAGCTTCTATAACAAAACACCACAAATTGGTTGGCTCAAGCAACAAGAATTTATTGGCTACAGTTTAGAGGTTAGAAGTTTGAAATCAAGGTATCAGCAGGCCATGCCTCCTACAAAGTCTGTAGAATTCTGGGATGGCTGGCAATCTATAGCTCAATCTCTATCTCCATCGCATGGTGATCTGTCTCCTTAGGTCTCTTCCTGTGGCTTGTAATGACTGAATGCATTTGAATTTCCCCTGCTTATAAGGACTTCATTCTGGCACCATTTTAATAGGCTTTTCAAAGATCCTACTTACAAATGAGTTCAAACGCAGAGGACTGGAGGGTCAGAAATTGAGCATGTCTTCTTGGAGGACTAGATTAACTCTGTCAGAGATATCATGATGTACCTACTTTATGTTTCACACAATCTTATTTTCATGCTAGTTTAACAAGTATATTATCATTATTTATCAGCATTTTATTATTGAAATTATTTTTTAAAAGTCCTTATTTGAGAATGTGCTCAAAGACAGAAACTGCTCTCACTGCATCTCACTCCTGGACTCCTCAACTTTGCTTTTGCAGACATTATAGAATAAAACAAAAAATCTTGCTTACTCACTCTACTTAAATGTTTCAAAAATCAAATCTCATATGAGATCATCTATTCATCAATAATTAAGGGTGGCCAATAAGAGGTATTCTGTATTAAAATTCCTGCTCATCTAAAGGACAAGTACAGTTGAGATGTCACAACATTTTCTGGGCTCTTATAGTTTCACACTATAATTATTGTAAGAGAAAGTTCCTTAGAGTGATTCTAATAATCCAATAAAAGGAGAAGAAACAAGATAAATAAAATAAAAGTTAAGAAAATGTCACTTTCAATTAAGAAGCCCCTTAGTGCCTTACACTGATTAAGAAAGTAAGTAGATAAATAGAAAAAAAAAAGTCGTGCTCTATGCCCATCCCCTAGAGAGTACAGCAATTACAGCTAGATTAATTTGGTTTCAAAGGAAAACATACAATCCGCATTCCAGTTGCATTTAATTGATTTTAGGGAAATAAAAATAACTATCCAATTAAAGAAACGATAAAAATGTTTCACTGACCAAGAAGGAGCCACTTGGCGTTATTGGTTTTGTCACTGCATCCCTCCTCTTTCTACTGCATTCAATGACCTAGTATAATCACACAGCAGTGAGTATTGTGATATCTGAAATGGAGGTCACGGCAGGGGAGATCCTTCTCTTTCTCTATTGTGAAAAAAAAAATAAATGTGGAAGAGGATGAAAAAAAATCTTACAGTACCAGGAAGCCACCATTTGGCATGTTCAAGTTTAGCATCACATGACTGTGATTAAAAGTATTGGAGGTCTCTTTTTTTTTTTTTTTTCACATTCAGAGCTTCTGTGTCTCATTATTGGTATAAAGGGCAAAAAGCAAAGTATAAAATGATAATTTAGTTTTCAGAGTAGTGACAACATATTCATAAATATATTCATGTTGCCAAACCAGTGATGTGATAACTGTAAACCCAAAAAAAGAGGGGATAATTCTGTAACTGGGTGTAAGGAGGATGATATCAAGCAAATATTCAAGAAGGCAAATAAACAGTAGAGACTGACAACTCCAGCATGAATGGGACCTACTGCCTAGAGTAGCCCACTGAAGAAGCAGCTTAAAAAAATATATATCAACACCTGTAATTGAAGTATTTAACCCTATAGTTTTTTATTTGGAGCACATATTTGAAACTCCTGATTGTTTTATTCTGCCTTAACATGTTAATATGATGCTACTGTCCTCTTTAACAGTCACATAGACCTATACTTGCATGGGAGCTTCTATTTCTGGGGAGTTGACTATGTATCTCTTTCAGTACTCCTCTCCTTAGGAATCCACAGTGTGAATTTTACTTTAAAAGTTACATCAAAGCTTCTCAAACTATATGTGGTCAAGTATCAGTTTTCTTACTTCCAATCCATCATAGTCCAATATTTTGTCTTCAGCATTTGACTATTACTTAGATCATGCCACATATGACTCATCATGCAAACTGGTCTATAATTCTGCTCAATGAGTTGAGTAAATTAAACATGTTCTTGGAAGGTGCAGGAATGCCACACTGCCATGAGAGTTTATAAGAATTAGTCTCAATGATTGTATTGATTTTATCAAGGACCAATAACAATGAGTTTGTGTATCAATTCCAATCCACAAATTATAATTTGAGTTGAACTATATTTAACCCGAATCATAAAAATTTAGAGAACTAATTTAAAACAAACACCCCCTCCCACACACACACACACATATACAATCTTCAAAATTTGTTGAATTCATGTCTGGCTTTTAAAAAATGATATGCTAACAGACAAAAACTTAATTTTCCTTGCATAAATAACATCTGGAAATTGCAGAGATTTCAGGAGAAAAAAAGAGGCACCGTCACAATATTAGAGATAGGCTGTTAAAGTAAGCTGTGACTGCCTTAAGTACCCAATAGTCTCATTATTTTATCCCCTTAGTTTCCCTTTTTGTTGTTTACTAAAATAATATAATTTTATAATAATTCCATATCTAAAAAGTAAAATTATTTTTTAGTAAAATGACCAAAAATTAACCCAACTCAAAGAAACACATGTATATGGAAGGGCTAATGACCAATTTCATATGGTGAGTCCCAAAACAAAGAAGAAAATTGATATGTCCTTTTTGTAGGAAAAAAATGGATAAAGATGATGTCAAATTTCCATGATCAATATTGCTAAATGGAGGTGGAAGCTGTAATAAAAATAAGACCATTTCATAGTATTAGAAAGAAAAACAATAACAGAAATACCAACAAAACTTCCTCCTTGTACCAATACACTTAAAGTAGAAAAATAAGAACATAGATTATCTGAGAAGTAAGAAACATATGGACAAAGATAATATTTTAAAGGTAAAAAGGGAGACAAAGGAAAACAAGCAGGAAGGTATTTCAGTACAATCTAGAGGAGGAAACCAAAGCAGCTGGCATGGTTTTCTAAACCATATAATTACAACTGCAGACATTTGAAGGCAAGAAAGCAAACCAGTTACTCATTTGGAAATGAGCTCTAATATTGGGAAAGTCTTTTTATATTGATGCTTTCATGTGATCCATACAAAGCAGTCTTTTAATTAAGAGATCTTTGCTTTAGAATTTATCTGTAATACCTGAAACCCTAGGTGTTCAATGTTTTAGTGATGGAGCCTAGAGCCATACACCTGTGATTTATACCCACACAATACACCTTGCATAATAATTTAACAACTATTGACAGAGAACCTACTCTGTGTCAGGCATTGACTGCTGAGAATAAAAAGACAAATATTTCATATTTATACCATTAAGAAAGAAAAGTTATATAATACAAAAGGAATTTTTAAACCTAACAGTTATTTCCATATTTGCACTAATTGAGTAATCTTTTAAATTGCTAACATTTCAAAAGAGATATATTTAGCTCAACCCAAATAGCTCAAAATAAATTCAGAGAGATTGACATCATCAACATGGTGATGTAACACTTTCCCTGGAAAAGTCCTCCCTCAGAATCAACAAATAAAGGGACAAATCACATTTGCTTAGAACTCTGGAGGATGGTAGAGACAGGAGAAGACTCCACAAATGCTGAAATGAAGAAATAGAAATATAATCTTCAAGAGCAGGTAGGAGATGTTCTTCACAGAGCTATCAGTACAGATGCCTCCCCTTACTTCATCCCGCACAGCTTGGGAGTCTTGCCAAGGCAGCATGGCCCAGGACCCTCCTGCCATGTATGCAGACTATAGAGCCACTCACAGCAGTGAGTTAGAACTCCATGCATATCCAGACACAGGGACCCAGATCCTCAGAGGCCCAGGATGGAACAAAAGCAACAAACAAAAGGGGAACAGGGGGTGGGGGGAGGAGAGACTGTGAGAAAACTATTAGCAAGAGGTATATATACTCAATTCATTCTCTTTTGGCTGGATTATCTAAATGCAAAATGGATCTTTTGGACTTACCCACTTTTCTGAATTAACCTCGTCTGGTTAATTCAGAAATTAACCATCTGGGATACCTTAACAGGGAACAAACCAGAGTCATAAAAGCCTCACAAAAATAAAAGGGGGGAGTGTAAACTGAACTGCTGTTAAGACAGGATGGGTCCCAAATTTGAAATGTGTAAGTAAAAGGGGGCACTGAGTATGGGAGAGAATTTAAACAAATCATAGGAGCTAGGGAGGAAATTTTGCATAAAACAAACAGAACAGATAAAGATTCCCAGAGAAGGAACAGAGGGAAGAAAGCTTTCTGCTGGAGGAGAAACAACTGCATACAAAAAAACCACAATGTTAAAAATTGCACCACATATCTAGGGCAAGAATCAAATGAAGAAGAGCTGAGAAAATGTGAACAGGTAAATATGGGCTTCTCTAAAAATCAAGAAAAAGTGGGCCAAGCATCAAAAAAGAACATTAACACAAAGGCAATCAACAATAAAACCCTATACAAGAGGGAGAAATTGACCTTCAGAGTTAACACATCAAAATAAAAAGATGCCCAGACATCAGCAAAAAATTACAAACCATTCTAAGAAACAGGAATGTCGGCCTCAGCCAAGAAAACAAATTAAAGCTTCAGAGGAGACATAGAATTTGGAAGAACTAATCAAAGAAGTTAAAACATTTTTCCTAAAACAATTTAAGGAGATGAAGGAAAATATTTATATAGAGTTAAAAGGATATTAAGATGCCAACATATGAATTTAAAGAGAAATTTGAAAGTTTAAAAAGAATCATAGAAATTATGGGGTGAAAAGCACAAAAAATGGAGATTGAAAATACACTTGAGGCATGCAACAGCAGATTTGAACAGGCAGAAGAAAGAATCAGTGAAGTAGAAGTGAGGACAATCAAAATTATATAGTCAGAAGAACAGATAGGTAAAAGAAGAGAAAAAAAAAGCTGTCTCAGCGATTTGAGTGAAGGCCCAAATCACACAAACATTTATACATCATGGGCATCCCATAAGGAGAAAGGAAAAGGGACAGAAAGAATATTTGAGGAAATAATGGTCAGAAATTTCCCAACTATTATGAAAGACATAAAAACAATGTCTGACAAGTGCAAAGAACTCCAAAGAGAATAAAGACACAAATAAATTGAAAGTGAAAGTTTGGACAAAGACATCCCATGCAAATAATTAACAAAAAAGAACTGAGTTAGCTCTACTAATATTGGACAAAATAGACTTTAATTCAAAAGCTGTTACAAGAGACAAAGAAGGACAGTATATATTAATAAAAGGATCAATCCACCCAGAAGAAATAACTATTATAAAATTGTGCATCTAACAACAGTGCCCCAAAATATGTGAGGCAAATGCTGGCAAAACTGAATGGAGAAATAGAAACCTGTACAATAATAGTTGGAGAATTTAGTGCACCATTCTCATCAATAGACAGAACATCTAGACAGAAGTTCAATAAGGAAACAGAGAACCAGATTAATAAACAAGACTTAACAGACATATACAGAACAATTGCACCCCAATACAGCAGTGTATACATTCTTCTCAAGTGCATATGGATCATTCTCCAGAATACATCACATGTTGGGGCATAAAACTAATCTCAATAAATTTATATAGATTAAAATTATACAAAGTATCTTTTCTGAAATAAATAACAGGTGGAAAACTGAAAAATCCACAATTATAAATAACATACTCAAACAATCAGTAAGTCACAGAAAAATTGCAAGGGGAATCAGTTAATATCTTGAGACAAATGAAAACAAGATCACTGCATATCAAAGGTAGTGCTGACTACCTTTGATTTTTAACTGTAAATGCATACATTAGAAGAGAATCAATGCTTAATTTGTACAGAATTTCTATTGGGGTTGACTGGAAAGTTTGGAAAATGAATGGTGGTGATGGTAGCACAAAATTGTTAGTGTAATTAACAGCACTGAATTATATAAGTGAATATAAAATTCATAAAGATGTCAATTCTATCCAAACTGATTTATTGATTCAATGCAAACCCAATAAAAATTCCAACAGCCTTTTGTAGAAATGGAAATGCCTACTATAAAATTTATTTTGAAGATTAAATGGTCCAAATAGCCAAAAACATCTTGAAAAAGTATGAAGTCCGAGGACTCACACTTACTCAATCTAAAACATATTACTAAGCTACATTGGTCAAAACAGCTGGGTATTGGCACAAGGATAGATATACTGACAAATGGAATTGAGACCCTTGTATCTGTGGCCAATTGATTTTTGACAAGATTTCTAAGACCACTCAATTAGGAAAGAATAGTCTATTCAACAAATGGTGCTCAGAGAACTGGATATCCACATGCAAAGAATGAAAGAGGGCTCCTATCTCACACCATATATAAAATTTAACTCAAACAGATCAAATACCTAAATATAAGATCCGGTACTATAAAGCTCCTAGAATAAAATACAGGGAAACATCTTCAGGATCTTATGTGAGGCAATGGTTTCTTGGACTTAAACCCAAAGCACAAACTACAAAAGGAAAAATAGATGAAGGGGACCTCATCAAAATTAAAATTTTTTTTTTTCCTCAAAGGACTTAGATGAAAATAAAATGACAACTTATTCATTGGGAGAAAATATTTGGAATCCACATATCCCTTAAGGCTTTAGTATCCATGATATATAATGAAATCCTACAAATCAACAATAAAAAGTCATGCAACTCAATTAAAAAATGGGCAAAAGACTCAAATAGACATTTCTCCAAAGAGGATATACAAATGACTAAAAACCATATGAAAAGTGCTCAACATCACTAGCTTTTAGGAAAATGCATATCAAAATCACAATGATATACCGTTTTACACCCACTACAATGGCTACTATTAAAAAACAAAACAAAACAAAATTACAAGTGTTGGAAAGGTTGTGAAGAAGTAGGAATACTCTTTCATTGCTGGTGGGACTGTAAAATCGTACAAACACTGTGGAAAACAGTTTGGCAGATCCTCAGAAAGCTAAGTATAGAATTACTATATGACCTAATTCTTCATTACTCATAAACACATACACCACACTTCTATATGAAATCATCACCAAAATCAAGATATGAATACATCCATCACCCCAGAAATTTTCCTCAGGCCCTTGGTAAACCCTCACTCAGATGCCCTACTTCCCCATCTATAGGCAACCAGTGATCTATTTCATGTATCAAAAGTTCAGTGTTTTTTACTGCTAAATAGTATTGTATTATATATTTTTTAAATCATGCATTTGTTGATGGATATTTGGGCCAGTTTTTGGCGATGACAACTAAATCTGCTATGAACACTGTTATACAAGTCTTTCTATGGATGCAAATGTTCATTTCTCTTGGGTAAATACCTAGGAATAGAGTGCCTGGATCATATGGTGGGTGTATGTTTAATTTTTTAAGAAACTTCCAAATGTTTTCCAATGCAATTGTACCATTTTACAATCCCACCAGCATTGTATGAGGTTTCCTACTCCTTTAAATCATAGTCAAAACTTGGTTTGTTCCATCATTTTATTTTTAGTCATTCTAATGTGCACGTAATGGTATCTCATTTTGGTTTTAATTTCACGTTTCTCTAACTATTAATGATGTTGCGCATCTTTGCACATGTTTTCTTTGTATGTATCTTATTTTGTGATGTATCGGTACAAATGTTTTACACTTTCTTAATTGGGGTAATTGAATTTTGGGAATTCTTTATGTATTCTAGATAAAAGCCACTTATTAGATATATAATTTGCAGAGATTTTCTTACAATGTTTGGCTTGTCTATCATTCTTTAAGTGTTTTAGAAGACCAAAGTTTTAAAATTAGATAAAAACTATTTATTTATTTATGTATTTTATTGATTGTGTTTTTAGTGTCATACCTAAGGTATCATTGCCTTACTCAAGTTCATAATGATTTTTACTACATTTTTTCTAGAACATTTCATAGTTTTTAATTTTTCATTTAGGTCTATGATTTTTTTTGAGTTAATTTTTTTATGTGGTGCATATTGTGAATCAAAATACATAGATTTAAGTACGGATATCCAATTGTTCTAGCACTGTTTGTTTTAGACTATTCTTCCTTCACCAATCTGTCTTTGGCTCTCTGTCAAAAAAATCAACTGGCCATATTTGTGTGGTTCTATTTCTAGAACTTCTGTTCTGTTCCATTGATCTACTTGTCTGTCTTTATGGCAATTACCACACTGCATGGAATACTGTAGCTTTATACTTCTTTTTTTTACTTATTACTATCTACTTTTGTATTAAACTTTTTTGTCAATAATATAAAATTTACAGAAAAGTTGAAAAAAAAAAAGCTAAAAATCTTACAAAGACCTATATTGTAGTACTCAGAGTCAGTAAAAGAAGAGCATTCTACTTATATTTATACTATTAACCATAATCTTCCTTTACCACCAAAATCACTATGTTAAACAGTTCCTAGATTATCCTCTATTTCCCTTTCAATTGACGTATATATCCACAGACTATCCTTTCCAGCCACAATCACATTTATAAATCAGCAGTGTTAGTTATACTCAGAATGTGTTACCATGAACTCTACTCATTTCCACACTTTCACAATAAACTTTATTAAAAATTCTACATACAATAAGCATCATCTCCAATTCTCAACCCACATTCTATCTCCTAGTAACCTCTAATCTATAGTGTTGTTTTTTTTTTTTATATTTACCTCCAATAGTTTTCTCATCATATTTAGTTTATATTAGTGAGACCATACAATATTTGTCCTTTTGTGTCTGGCTTATTTCACTCAACATAATATGCTCAAGGTTCATCCATGTTGTAATATGCATCCCAATTTCATTTCTTCTTATACCTAAATCATATTCTATTGTATTAATATACCATATTTTGTTTATCCATTCATCGGTTGATGGAAACTTGGGTTGTTTTCATATTTTAGCAATTGTGAATAATTCTGTTATGAACAGCAGTGTGCAAATATCAGTTCATATCCTTGCTTTCAGTTCTTCTGACTATATTCCTAGTAATGGGATTGCTGAATCATATGGCAGTTCTATACTCAGCTTCTTGCAGTACCGCCAAACTGTCTTCCAAAGAAGCTGCACCATTCTACCTTCCCACCAACAGTGAAGGAGTGTTCCTATTTCTCCACATCCACTCCAGCACTTGTAGTTTTCTGTTTTTGTTTTTTTTTTCAATAATGGCCATTCTTTGAGGTGTGAAATGATATCTCATTGTAGTTTTGATCTGCATTTCTATAATAGGAGTGATGTTTGAACATTTTTTCATGTGCTTTTTGGCCATTTGTATTTCCTCTTTGGAAAAATGTCCATTCAAGTCTTTTGCCAATTTTTTTAAAAAATTGGGTCACTTATCTTTTTATGGTTGAGTTGGATGAACTCTTTATATAACATGGGTATAAAACCCTCATCAGATATGTGGTTTCCAAATATTTTTTCTCACTGAGTATGCTGTTTTTTTTTTACTTTCTTGACAGTCTTTTGAAGCACATAAGTGTTTAATTTTGAGAAGGTCCCATTTATCTATTTTTTCTTTAATTGCTTATGCTTTGATTGTAACCACAAGATCTTAAAGACGTTTCCCTACATTTTCTTCTGGGAGTTTTTTTTATTTAGGTCCTTGATGGTGAAAGACTTAAAGCTTTCCCACTGAGATCAGGAATAAGAAAACGATGCCTGCTGTCACCACTGTTACTATCATCATAGAAATTCTAGCTAGAGCAATTGGGCAAGAAAAAGAAATAAAAGGCATCCACTAGGAAAGGAAGAAGTAAAATTTTTGCTATTTGCTGATGATATGATCCTATACCTAGAAAATCCGAAAACATACAACAAAGTTAATAGAGCTAATAAACGCGTTCAGCACAGTGGTAAGATACAAGATTAATGTGCAAAAATCAGTAGAATTTCTATACTCTACTATAAAAATCAGATGAGCATTCTAAGGAGGAAGTCAGGAAAAAATCCCTTTTCCAGTAGTGACTAAAATAATCAAATATTTAGGAATAAACTTAACCAAGGACATAAAGGATTTGTATTCAGAAAACTAAAAAATCTTTGCTAAGAGAAACTAAAGAAGACCTAAATAAATGGAAGTACATTCCGTGTTCATGGACTGGAAGACTAAATATCATTAAGATGTCAATTCTACCCAAATTGATATATGGATTCAATGCAGTCCCAATAAAACTTCTAACAGCCTTTTTTTCAGAATTGGAAAAGCAAATTATCAAATTTATTTGGATGGGTAAGGGATCCCAAATTGCCAAGAATATCTTTAAAAAGAAGAAAGAAGTAGAGGTCTCTCACTTCCTGACTTTAAACCATATTACATAGCTACAATGGCACACACACACACACAAAAATCATGGTACTGGCATAAAGATAGACATGTTGATCAACGAAATCGAATTGAGAGTTCAGAAATAGGCCCTCACATTTATGGTCAAGTGATTTTTGACAAGGCTGTCAAATCCATACAGCTGACCCAGAACAGTCTATTCAACAAATGGTGCTGGGAGAACTGAATATTCATATCCAAAGGAAAGAAAGAAAATTTCTATCTCAAAATCTACTTTTAACTGATGTTATTTCGCTTCCTGTATAAGAACCTTACAAGAGCACACTTCCATTTCTTCCTTTTTTGCCTTTTTTATTGCTTAAATATCTTTCACATCTGCATTTTTTTGCAACCCACAATACTTTATTTTTGCTTTAGTCGATTATATTTGTATTTTAAGGAAATTTAATATGAAAATATTTTATTTTATATTTATTCATGTAGTCACAATCTTCAATAGTCTTCATTTCTTTGTTCAGATCCACACTGCCATCTAGTATCAATTTCCTTCAACAGGAAGGATTTCATTTAATATTTCTTCTAGTGGCGGTCTCCTGGTCAAAAATTCTTTCAGCTTCTGAATTTCTGATAAAGTCTCTCACTTTTGTTTTAGAAAGACATCTTGTTGGCAGTTTAGTATTCTAGGTTAACAGTCTTCCCCCTCTACTATAAAGATGTTGCTCCATGATCTTCTGACTTTCAATATGTATGATAAGAAACCTGTTGCAACCTTAACTTCATTCTTCTGTACATGATGTTTTTGTTCAATGTCTGCTTTTAAGTCTTTTCTATTTCTCACAAATTTTAAGCAATTGATTTAGACATGCTTTGTGTCATTTTCTTCATATTTTTATGTTTTGGATACATTAAGATTCTTAGATTTGTGGGCTATAGAAAACTATCAAATTTAGAAAAATTTCGGCCTCTATTACATCAAATATTTTTTCTGTATCCCTCTACACATTTATGAGGTTGTTTTAATTTGTCCCAGAGATCATAACACTCTACTTCACAATTCACTTTGGATCGCTTCTACTGCCGTATCCTAAATGCCATTTCTTCTGCAGTATCTAACTTCCCTCTAATCTCATCCATCTTATTTTTCATTCCAGATGTAGTTTTTACCTGTAGAATTATGATAGTATGAGATATAGATATATCTATTACTTAACATATTCTATCTCCTCTTAATTCTTGAACATATGGAATACAGTTAACAGTAACTATTTAATTATCCCTGTCTCCTAATTCTATCATTTGTGAAATGTCTGGGATAGGTCTGATGTTTTGTTTTTTCTTCTATTTATGGATTGAATTTTGTTGCTTTTTTGCATGCCTGCTAACTTCTTATTGAATGTCAGATAATGCAAATTTTACCTTCTTGGTTGCTTGATATATTTGTATTCCTAAAAATATTTTAAGATGTATTCTGGGAAGCTCTTAAGTTATATGGAAACAGTTTGATCCTTTTGGGTCTTGCTTTTCAACTTTGCCACGTGTTTCAGAATGGCATTTTTCTTCTAGGACTGTGGTCATACTCTTCTGAGTACTCTACCAATATTCCATGAACTATGACATTGTCCATTCTGACCAGTAGAAACATGAACTATTTTCAGTCCTTTTTCACTTTAAGGATCATTCCCCCTACTCTGTTCAGGTAGTTCTTCCCCTGATCAATACTCACATGAAGATTTGAGAGTGACGCTCTGTGGACACCCAGGGTCTCTAGCACAAGGCCTGTACGCTCTAGCTGCTTTGGCTCCACAGGCTCTCAGCTCTGTCTCCTCAACTCAGGGAGACTGCTAAACTCTCCCTGGTTCTGTCCCCTGCACTGCATCCTGGAAACGTTCTCCAGACGGTCAATTAGGACAATCGTTGGGCTTACCTCCTTCATTTCCTAGCTTTTAGGGATCACCAATCTTTATTGCATAATTAAGTCAATGTCTCAAACACTGTAGTTTCACAAATTTCGTTGGTTTCTTAGTGGTTTCAGGCAAGAGGATAAATCTCATGTCTATTTTTCATCTTGGTCAGAAGGAGAAATCCCATCACTCTCTACTGCTCCTCGAGTATAATTTGTACTGTCTCTCTATCTAAAATACTATCCATTTCATCTAAGTCTGCAAAGTTACAAGCATTCAGTTGTAGATAATAGTCATTAAGGACGTTCATTATTTTTTCCATTACTATAGATTTGCTGTATTTCCCTCGGTGACAACAAATATATATATATATATATTTTACAATACATATTCCATATGTATTTTAGTAAAATTTATATACAGGGATGGATAGGTGAATAGCTAGATGAAAAACCATATGGGAAGTTTTTCTGTTGCTCAATTTAGACTTTGTTACTAATATTCTACATATTATAGCCAATAATTTTAAGTAACCTATGTAACTAACCAAACCAGATCTCTTTTCTTGAAATGTCTACTGCAAAATACTTATAACACAACGTAATAGATGTTCAAAAATACAAACACACATATATGTGTACACATACACACAAAAACTGCTTATTCTGGAGATATGCAATTTGCTGCTAACAGGTCCAAGATTTTATAAATTCTTCAAGGAGTTTTTTTTCCATTTATTATTATAGAGAGCGTCCTTTTAATCCTATAAATCCTTTCAGTTTTAAATCCTAAATTCTCTGATGGCACACATTTTCTTCTCGTACTATGCCAATCTGACTTCTGCCCCTATTCACACCCTTGAAACTACTCGTATGAGTTTTTTAGGGCTGCCATACAAATTACCACAACCTGGGTGGCTTAAAACGAGATTCATTTTCTCACAGGTATGGAGGCTAAAAGCCATAAGTCATGGTGTTGGCAGGACCATAACTCCCTCTGAAACTTGTAGAAGAGAATCCTTCTTTGCATTTTCTATCTTCTGGTGTTTACCAGCAATCCTTGGCTGCCTGTGGCTTGTAGCTGCGTCATCACCTCTCTGCCTCCCATCTCCACATGGCCTCCCTGTGTGACTTTGTGTGTCTCCTCCTCTCTTTATAAGGACACAGGTCATACTGGATTAACGGCATATCCTACTCCGGTACAATTTTGTCTTAACTAAGTATATTCCAAATAAGGTCACAATCTGTGGCATCAGGGGTTAGGACTTCAACATAACTTTTTGGGGAAACAATTCAACCCATAACACTACTCTTGCCAAAGTCACAAATAAACTTCATATTGTCAAAACCAATGGAATTCTTTCTTCTCTCACTTAATCTTTCAGCAACATTTGATATATTTTATAATTATTTCCTTCTTGAAATATCCATTTTCTTTTCTTCTATAACATATCACATTCCTGTTTTTCCTACTACAACTCTGGCTTCTTTCACGCAGTTTTACTTGCAAGCTCATCCTTCTTCACTCAGCTGAAACTTTTTACAACCTTGTTTTTTTTAAATTCTACTTTCTTCAATTACCTTGGCTTCAAAAACTACCAGTAAGCTGACAATTTTCAAATACTTGTATCTAGGCCAGGCCTCTCTGCTGTGCACCAGACACAGATAACCAGCTACCTAACAAATACCTCTACTTTTATCCCGCAGACATTTAAATTTTACATACCGAAACTAAGTGCTTGTGCTTGATCTTACCTGTCCTTCCCTCTTTCACTCTCCACCTTCCCCACCACACTATTTGCCATCTGAATAAATAAATACACTGACTTCCAAAGTGTTAGGGACAAAAGCTTAGGATTCATACTTAGTTATCCCTTTCTCACCACCCTCATAAAATGCATTACCAGTCCAAAATATCTGTTGAATCTCTTTACTTATATCCCTGCCTTCCATAGCCCAGTGAGGTGTTTGCTATTCCCATTTATAGGAATATAATACAATTCTAATCGTCTTATTAATCTCCCTTTCTTAAACTCAGGTCTCCCCCCAATACAAACTCTACTGAGCAGCAAGGAAAATCTTTTAATATCTAAAACTAGATCTTGCCCTTTTTCTGTCAAAATACTTCAATAGCCTTTCATTGCACCTAAAATAAAATGCAAAACCTTCAGTATGATCTTACAAGCATGATATAGTTTCTCTTATTCTCTCCAGTATCACTTTTTACCAACCATTTTTTTCTTTCTGTCAGTCCCTCCACTCCGCTTTCTTTTCTTCAAAGTCAGATGTTTTCTGACATGGACCTTAACTTATGCTGATTCTTGTGTTTCGTTTATTCTTTACCCCTCCAGTAAAGATCTTTTTTTCAAACACTGAAACAATTTTCCCAACATAAATCAGGTTCTTCTGGTAGCTTTTCTAATGGCACTATGCATGAGTCCATCTAGCACTTACCGTATGTTCCACTTTGTTTAATTGCAGGTACTATGAGCATCTGGAATATACAATGAAAAGTAAGGCTTCCTCCCATCTCTGTCCCTCTAGTCCAGGGGTTCTAAACCAGGGGTCCACAGACCCCAAACGGGTCCATGGAAAGATTTCCGGGGGTCTGTTAGCTTGAATTGAAAATTCAAGACAACATTATTCTTGTGAGGACGTATTGGTGTGGGTGTGATATATGTATTAAATAACACACAGTGTAGTGTGGACTTAGTAAGGGGTCCATGGTTTTGTATCCATGGAACAAAAAGGTTAAGAACCCCTGATCTAGTCCCATTTCTTTTTTCCAAAGACAATAATTTTCTACTTCTTCCTTGTGTATCACTTCAGAAATATAGTCTCTGTATATATGCAAGCTTATGTATATGTATTTTTGCATGTGTACATGTAAGTGTGAGTACAAGATCGGTCCTCCCAGCTATACTTTACATCTCACGTGGTCATGGCCATATCTTCCTTGTTCAATTATTTTTTACCCTTCATGTGCCTGGTATAAAGTAAGCCCTCCGTACTTAACAGCCACATGTGTTTAGGAAGCTTTCCTGAAGATATGTCTAAGCAGAGATAAGAACGAGTAATAATTAACTAAATGAAGATTGAGGTGGAAGAAGTATGTCATGGGCAGAGGAAACTTTAGATAGCACTCAAAGACTGCAAGTGAGTGAATGCAGAATAGCAAACACCTTACCAGTCTCTAGCCTAGGGAATGGAGTGGATTATTAAGGAAGAAACAGAGAAGCAAGCAAGAAGAGATCCTGAATGACCCAGAATTTGAAGGAAGTGAAGGTATGTTAAAATTTTGAAAAATGGTCCCAATTGAGTATCCATTCATAGTTATACTTCTTGAATGATATAGTAGACATATTAAAATTCCAAATGAAAATCAGAAAACATGAAGGAAATTAGATCAGAGAGAGTTTGTCAAGATTAAAACCAATAATATTAATAATTCTAATAATAACAACAGAAAATTGTATCCTCATGCTAAATACTCAGCATGCTGACATTTACAATTCAAATATTTGCAGTGATATTATAAGGAAGAGAGGATACCAGACAATTACCTGTGAATCTATGTTAATATTTTTGACATAAAGAGTTAGGTTAGAATTAATTTGCTTATCCATTGAAATTAACTGGAAGAAAATGGCAAAAATTGTATCTATAGCCAATTTAGGATTCAGCTTATGTGGAAACTCAAAGATGAAGAGAGAGGTTGAAACATTTAATTCCTTTTCCTCTCAATTTCTGGTTGACATAAGAAATATAATCAGGAATAGAGTGTGGCTAAAAGAACCAGTTTCAACTACCCACTTGGTGAGGTGGTCTTATCATTTTTATCAATTGTCATCTTGGCAAATTGTTTTCCACATGAATTTACTAAGTCATAGCAAGTCAACATTTCTCAACATTCTTGAACTCCATCCATTTCTTTGTACTTGCTGCCAATACCCTAGTCCAGGAAACTTTCATGCTGTGATCAGGAAACATGTACTTGTTCCCTACCTGCTCTCTTCCTCTCTATAATTTCCAGTGATCTTTCTAAAGTGAAGCCATAATCCCTAGTACCTGTGAATTCAATCTTATTTGGAAACAAGGTCTTTGGAGATGTACTCAAGTTAAAATGAAGCTATACTGGAATAGGGTGGGCCCTAATGCAATCACTGCCATTCTTATAAGAAGAAGAGAAGAGACAGACACAGAGCTGAGGAGATAAGGCCACGTGAAGACTGAGGCAGAGAGTGGAGTGATGCAGCTACAAGTCAAGGAATGGCAGGGATTACCAGCCATCACCTGAAGCTTGGAAGAAGCAAAGAAGGATTACTCCACTAGAGCCTTTGGAGGGAACATGCTGATAAGTTCATTTTGGACTTCTAGCCTCTAGAACTGTGAGAGAATAACTTTATGTTGTTCTAAGGCACCAAATTTGTTGTTTGTTTTGTTTTGTTTGAGGTACCGAGGCCGGGGACTGAACCCAGGACCTCATATGTAGGAAGCCGGTGCTCAACCACTGAGCCACACTGCCAACCCTCTGGTATTTTTTTTCTGGCAGTGCTAGAAAAATAATTCAGCTGATCATCTTACTTTCGTGCTTAAAACCCTTCAGTGGCTCTTTCTATTGCCCCAGGAGGGATATAATTCAAACTCCTGGCCTGAGTTGGAAATCCTTTTGGAGATCTGGCCTCTGCTTATCTCTCTAGCCCCCTCTTTTCCCATTTCTCACTTTCTGCTCCAGGTATCCTGCTCTATAACCAGTGTGTCTATACTTATGCTAGTCTTCTGCTAGCCCCAATGTGTTCCCATTTCCTACACTGGAGGAATATTTATTCCCTTCTCTAGTTTCAGCATAGAGGGAGACTTCTCCTGAGACCCAAGACCTAGTATGGCACTCCTTCTCTATGCTCTGAAGACTTGGTCTAACCAGTGTCTATTCATCTGCTTCTTTGACTAAGCATTGTTACCCTAGGATATTCCTGAGGGTAGGAATCCTGCCTTATTTACCTTTGTAGCTGGAGGATTCAGCCTAATGCCAGGCAGGGTGCAGGTTTCCTATTATTAATTTAATAATAACATAAGAATAATCCAAGTAGGTAATATAAATTGAGTACTTGATTTATCCCAGTATTTTGACCAATATTTTTTTTTCTAATTTAATCTTCAAAGTAACTTTATGAAAGAAATGTTATCCATTTTCTCTGAACCTAAGAGGAAACCTAAGTTCCGAGAATTTAAAAATTCTCCAGCACAACTAATATTGATGAAACTGGACTCAACTCGTGTCTATTGGACACCAAATTCTTTCATATTATGCAATACCTCTTCCCAGCATAGCTAGAGAAATAAAATATAGAGGAATTCACCTTGAATTTTACTCATACAACTGAGAATCAGAAAAGAAATGAGGTGGAAGACTTGAAGAAACATGCCAAGTGTCAGCCAAGATGTAAACTTTGTGACTGTGAGGCACCAAAGATATTTCTTAAAAGTGCTATGAACTATTTACATTGTCACTTCTTTCCTATTAGCAATTTTCTAAATGTTTCATGTTGAAACATTTTAACCACATATATCCACAAATTTTCAAGAAACACAGTAGGACAATGTACTATTTCTTCTATGTTTGCATATTTTGTGTGTTGGACTATTAGGACAAAAAATCAGTGAATTGATAATTTGGGTCCTTGACCATTGATTTGTCGATATTATACTGTGAATGAATGAATGAATGAATGAGAAGGGAGGGAGGGAGGGAAAGAAGGAGGAAGGAAGGGAGAGAAAGAAAATAAATATATAGATTTTTATTTTGGAAGCTGACCAGAGTTAAATCTGGAAATGGAAAATCGCCATCTCAGCTTTCATTTAACTAATTTATTTTCCCCTAGACCTATTATTATCCTATTACTTTCATAATGATTGTTGCTATGGCTCTGTGCTTTTAAAATAATTTTCTGTATTAACTTTCAGATCTTCTAACCATGTATTTCACAATATTAACCTGAGGCTTAAAGGTCATTGGCCTATTTAGTTTTTTAAGCATACTAGCTAGCCAGAAAACTCTTACTATTGTGAAAATATTGATTTAGTTAAGGTAATTTGTCAATTTGTCAATTAAACTTTTTGGGATAGGTGCAGAAACCACATCCTAAAGAAGTTTTCAAAATTTAGAGGAAACATTCCCTAGTGCAAAGACGACTGCTTTATATTCAAAAGTCTTGGAAAAAATTAACAAAATAGGATTTTTAGAGACAGAAAATAGCTTCCAAAATCTACATTCACTATACATTTGGAAAACAACTGTTAATCACTCCAACCTGCCTCTCCAAGAAGTGACTGTCTCCAAATTACGTTAAATTTCATTCTGGTCTCATAATCCTTCTGATTCCTCTTATGTTCTGCCTTTTTTCTGCCTCTTTTCTTTCATTTCTCCAGAACTTCCATTTGATTCCTCTTCACAATAATCATCAGAGGTAGAAGGGCAATAACAACTTTAAAATCAAATTGAGGACATATATTCTGAATCCTATGAGTAAATTTGTTGAGTCAATTGTAAATTATTTGGCCAAATCTTTGACCTAGAATTAATAAAATAATAATATAAATAATCTACCATTTGTTGAGTTCTTTCTATGAACCAGTGACTATGATAAAAATTTTATGTATACATTATTACATATAATTCCCCTCTCATACACAGTATGTATGAGGTAAGTGTTATTAGTACCATCCCCATTCGCCAGAGGAGGAGAACACAGAGCCAACAAAAGGTAGGGATAAGACTCAAAAGCAGTATATTAAGTGATTAATACACTTAATATTAAGCATATTAAGAATCCAAATCCACTCTAGCCAAGACCAAACTATTTAGGGTTTCTATCTGGTACCCTAAAGGAGATGGTACTAAAATTCCCTTTTATTTTTCAAATGTCTTAGATAGCTCTATAATTAGAAATGTAGCACCAATAATTCTAACAAAGCATAAATTAAAACTCTTTGTAAAAGGAATCATTTTTGTTTTAGCAGCTGCTGTTGCTCACCTGCTTCTTGATTTAAACTCCTATTCTACCTGTAGAATAGTGTCTGACATTTTTAGAGTGTCCTAACCAGGGCTGGACTAGAGTGAGGCAAGCAAGGCCCCTTGGGTCCAAAACTCTAGAAGCACCAAAAATTCAATGTCCTGCAAGCATAAGGGCAGTAACTGAGATTGAGAGTCTCCTCATATTTTATCTCCTGGGCATTTCACTTATTTCACCCTGGTCCCACCTTGTTCTTAATTTTAATTTTTTTTTTTTTTCATGCACAGTCATCAGTTTATTTTATATAGGAGAAACAAAAAGAGCCAGCCACCCTTCCCTGGCTTACTGAAGCAAAGATAGTAGTCCCCTTTTCACTGAGCATATATGCATTTCATTATCAATATGCCTGGCAAGGAACTGAGACCAACTGTGAGGACTATTGGGATTTAGATGTTAAAGGTACAAGGACCATTTCCTGACCCAGGACAGGACAGTGGCTGCCATTCTATAGCTTTGGAGGAAGAAGGAACATTTTCCACTTCTTTGCTGAGGTTTCTTTTGAATTCCTAGCAACAGCCCTGCAGCAATGTTCCTGGCTCCTGGGCACCCTGCTTACTCTGTGATGCCCTTGCTGTCCTTGTTGATGGCTGGCAAGTCGATGCTGACAAAGATATGGCCATCCATGTTCTTGGTGCCTGCTAGGTAGTCAGTGTCAGCTGCGCTGGTTTACAGGTTAATGGGGTCTTCAGGGAGGAAGTATCCGTCTATGACAGGGACAAAGCCCAGAGAATGCAGCATGGGGTCTGGGTGGGAGAGCAAAAAGATTCTTGTACCTTCCAGTGTCCACCTGATCTTCCCCTAGGCTTCTGGAGGCCAGAGTTGATCCCATTTTTATGATGATGCAGTGATATTCTCCTTTGTTCTTTGATCTAGTGTAGGGTTTCTCAATCTCGGCAATACTGACTTTTCATTAAAAATTATTGAAGTAAATAATTCATATATGAATGTACATAAACAATAAGTGCATAGCAAAAATTGTGAACATATAAAACAAACATGCATAACATCTTACAGGCCTCCCATATATCAACCCACCACCAATACCTTGCATTGTCGTGAAACATTTGTAACAAAGTATGAAAGAGCATCATCAAAGTAAAACTACTAACTATAGTTCATATCTTACATTTGGTATATTTTTCTCCCAACCCATGCTATTATTTTTTTGTTTATAAACCATATAATTTATCCAAAATGTACAATCAATGGCATTTGGTATATAATCACAGGGTTGTTCATTCATCACTTCAATCAATATTAGAGCATTGAAATTAGATTAATGGTTATGAAGGGCTAAGGAAGGAATGCTAAGGGGTATGGAGTCTTTCTTTTTGGAATCATGAAATTGTTCTAAAATTTTGGGGATGATGAATGTACATTGTGGTAATACTAAAAGCCATTGATTATACACTTTGGATAGATCTGGTATGTGAATATATCCTAATAAACCTGGTTAATAATAAAATAAATAATTGTGCAAAAATGGCCAGAAATAGCAGCTATGTACAGTAGGGGAAACAGAGAGAGATTGAGAAGTGAGGAATTTTCTTGTCTGTTCTTTATTATTATTTCTGAAATAATGAAAATGCTGTAATAATGATTGAAGTGATGAATGCACAACTATGTGATTATACCAAATACCATTGAGTGTACATTTTGGATGAATTGTATGCTTTATTAATATGTATCAATAAAATTGATTTCTTTAAAAACAAAATAGCATGGTACTGGCATAAAGATAGACACATTGATCAATGGAATCAAACTGAGAGTTCAGAAATAGACCCTCATACCTATGGTCAACTGATTTTTGATAAGCCTACCAAGTACACTTTTCTGGGACACAATAGTCTGTTCAACTAATGGTGCTGGGAGAACTTGATATCCATAACCAAAAGAATTAAAGAGGGTCCCTTTATCACTTTTTATACAAGAATCAACTCAAAATGGTTAAAAGACCTAAACATAAAAGCCAGGACCATAAAACTCCTAGAAGAGAATACAGGGAAACTTCTACAAGACCTTGTAGTAGGTTTGGGTCTCTTAAGCCTTACACCCAAAGCAGGAGCAACAAAAGAAAAAAATAGATAAATGGGACCTCCTCAAAATTAATTTTAATTTAATATCTGGGTTTGGCTACTTTGGCTTAGAGGCCCCAATGGATCTTTATTTGCTACCACTGAATAAGGAGGAATAGTTTGTTTACTAATAACTTTTCTTTTTCTCTCTCACCAGTATATGATTTACTTATGCAGAAAATTCCATATTTTCTAAAATGTTTTTAGAAAAATAAAAATGATAGCAATACTGGTATTGAAAGAGTGACTGAGAGATGACATATACATTAATTAGTCAAATTAAATTTTAACTGTACTAGAACCTGCTAGGCTCCAGTGTTACTAAAACTGTTCTCTAAAGTTCCTTCATAAAATAAAATTCTATGACACAAATATAATCGGAAGGCACAGCATTTTATAACATTTTTAATTTTATGAAGTATCTTCTGGAATAGTGTTCCTTAAGAGATACCTCTAAGATCAAAGGTTATTGTTCCAACTTTCCAAACAAGAGAGCTGTTGTGAGAGCGCTCATGTGACTTACATAGTGGGAATACATAGGAGAATCAGGTCCCAACCTAAGTTTTCTTTTTCAAGTCGTTTTTGCTGGTCTTAAATCATTGATTCAACAATTTAAACATTTCCTCTTCTCAGATTTTCAAATGAGTGAAAGAGATGTGTCTGGAAAATTCTGCTCTACGGAAATTCGTGTACTCCCTGGGTTTCCTGGGTTTTAATCAATACAATAAAATGCTCTGGATAGAATGATATCTGTCCCTGTAAATTGTGCCAGCATAATTAACCTCACCAGATAACTCAATGAAAAGCAAAACATTTCATCATCTTTTGATGCAAATTCCACTTAGGCTTATTATCTGTGATGGTGAAGGTTTTGGACCATTCCTATCAACTAAGGCTCCCAATTCTCATAAATTAATGGACTCTTTTTTTCATGCCTCCCTGTATCTTTGCCACACTGACTGGGGGCTTTGGACATGACACTTGCTTTGGCCAATGGAAAAGAAGAAACTTGATGCACTAGGCTTGAAAAAGTGCTTCTACATTTCTGCTTTTTTTTTTTTTTTTTCAGCCCCTGCCTTCACCATGGGAAAATGTTTTGGATAGCCTGTTGGAGGAATGTGCGAGATGCAAGAATGAGTGACGCCTTGCAAGCAATTCTAGACTTGTTAACCCCAGTCAGGCTTCCAAGTGACCACAGATGTGCCACTGAACCAAGCTGATATCAGCCAAGCCTTGCCCAGACCAGCAAAACTACCCAGCTAACCCATGGGATTTTTTTTTTTTTTAGTGGTTATTGTTTTAAGATGCTTTAAGTTTTGGAAATGTGTTAGGTAGCAATAATTAACTGATACTCTATATTTTCACTCTGAATTAAGTTTACCTTCAAAGTCAGAGAAAGTAAAAAACTCCTTAGTGGAGTTCCATTTCCCCTATCTACTTACAAACTGGCAGGGAGCATCCAGAGAAACTTATTACGTGGAAGAAAGAAAGTAGAATTTATAGAGCATTAGTTAGGCATTTTTAAAGAACTGGCCATAGGTAAATTTTGAGAACATGTAGGTATTAGCTATTGATGTACTAATATCACCCAACAGAGAAATGTAGCCTAGTGCATGTCAGACTCTTACCAAATCTCTAATCAGAAATATCATCTTACACTGGGAGATGTCAGAGAGAGGTACAGAGAAGGTGGTGTCTTCTTTGCCAGGAAGGTTTTTCCCAAGGCTATCAAGATGGAAGAAGTGAAATTTCTACTTCATAAACCAGCATCAAATGGGAAAAAGGAGAGACTATGTCATCTCTCCAATATCAACAACATCAATCTATTAAGTATGTTTTGTGTACAAAGCACTGTTAGGACTGAAGTGCACAGAGTGGCAATTGCCTATTATTTCACATACAAATTAAGCCTTCCAGTGGCATGAAGCAGGAATTATAATCTCTAGTTAGACATAAGGAAAAACCTAAATCTCAGGTCTTTTTAAAAATAACTGATCCATGGCCATTTATTACTAATGAAGTAAATACAAGAGAACAGATTTGAATCATGTACCGATTGATGCCAAAGTCCAACTTCCCACCTTATATTGAACAAGGTAAATATAATTCACGTGTCCTTGTACTCAAGGATTTTATAATGTGTGTGTGTTTCTATAGGTACTTTAGGAGAAAAGCTATGGGAGATGTCACTTTTGGGTTGAGAAAGTTTTTGGGGAAAGTAAAACATGTACTGAAATCTATATGATAGAACTAGAGACCACATACCTGTACTCCACCTTGTCCATCTCAGGTCCTCATTGTGTGAAGACCACAAAGTTATCTGGTACTCCCTGCCCTTTCATACCATAGATTCGGGCCTGGTCATTAACTTACTACACATGAGTTTTTACCCTCAGGTGACACCCTTTACCTTCAAGCTTATTATCTCTTATTAAAACTTCACTCCTTCCTTTTCTCACAATTGTCTAAATAACTAACCTGCCAGTTTATAAACCAAACTTACACATTTTCTCTTGCCTTTCTTTTTGTCCAAAAACAAGCAGCCAGACTGCTGATGAAGAGAGTTTGCTGAAAGGCCAGTGACCTGCATTTTTTTTTTTAGCAGAATAGCAATCACAATTTGCCAGAGGCACAAAAATGCTGGTGATTTTTGCTGTATATCATGATAGAGGTGCTGCTTCTTTTACCTCATTTTCGAGATGTTCCTTCTAAAACTGGACACGTCACAGAGTCAATGAAGTGATGAAAATAAAGCTGAAGAAATGAGCAATTTCCTTTGATAGATGTCATCAGTATTGCATACAACACAGGGGAAAACTAAGTTACTCAGACTGGGAATGTGACCTGGACAGGCTTACAGGTTGGGCAAAATCCAATCACTGTTCTTGGATTAACATCCTTCAAAGCTCTAAGAGTTCACCCTCTAACACTGAATTTATTGGTGTTTCCTGACAACATTATCAGCTGGCAATGAAAGAAAAGAAAAATATAAAGCCTAAAGCTCTTTTCTGACATACTTATATAGTAAGAGTTAAAAGTATTTTAATATATCCAAATGTTATGTAAAGTTACAATTCATAGTCTACTCAAAGTCCTATCTGATATCCAAGTTTTTTTATTTTAAATCAAATCCTCCAAATAGGATTTCCTATAATTCCATTAAAATGAATCCTATTTTTGAAAGTTAAAATACATAAAATTAGCACTATCTACTCAAATCACTTATTCCAGAATGGGCGCAGTTTCTGCTCTTGACCCCAATTCTTGTTTTAAAATCAACCGAAATATGAAGAACATATTTTTGAGAAAATGAAGGACAACTCTTTTTTTATATACAACTTACCTTGGATTCCAGTAATAACATATTAGTGCATAATATTCCTTCACTTATACATTTTATGTAAATATTTTAGAGTAAATTAAATAATCCTTTGTATACTGGCTCTAGGTTTGCAGAGACTTCAGAGAGTAGCCCAACCCTTTGTCCAAGTCAGAAACTACTGAGGCAATCTGTTCTTTTTATTATATAAGATAAATAAATGTTACCATGAGATATACATTAGACACATGCATTAATTCATTGATTGCCTATCAGAAAGAGGCATAAATCTCTGCTCAGTATGCTGGAGTGTGTAAAAATGTCAGTAATGATGATCTGCTTGTCCAGAATAAAGTCAAGTCATTTGAAAAACAATTTGTTAAGGGAAATTAAGCCAATTATTGATTACCCAAGGTGATGTGAAATAGGGAGAATATAAATTGTCAGACTAACCCACTACTTAATGGATCTGGTGAAACTTTCCACTTTCAAGCAAATATTTGCCATGGTCTTTTTAAACAGAACCATTTTTGAAGGCCTAAAATATTTGTTATTATAAACTAATTCTATTTTCCTAATAATAGACCTAAAAATATTCTTATAGTACCACATTTACTTGAGAAAATATAATTAAGGAAAACGCATCTGGAAAACATATTCCATTTTCTTTGTGGCAGTTACAAAATGTTTGTCTGGAAAAAAACCATGAACACTATAGACCTATTTATACTATGTCAGATGAATAACTTGGCAAACTAATTGAGTTTTGTGTGATACAAGTTTTATATGGCACAATAAATCTGTCTCTAAATAAATGCTTTCTTTTCTAGTTTAAATATCTGTGATCCAATTTGCAAAACCATGTATTTACAATATTATACGAATCTTAGTAACTTGTAAAAAATCATGAAGTGTTTAAGAGGAAAAGAATATATATTGTAATTTTCAACTGGGTTTTCATTTTTATCCTCAAAAGTACTTAAATCAAACTGTATCTGTAAAAGCAAATGAAGTAGGGATGTGAGGAGCATAGTTAATCAGCTCATTCTCTTGCCAGGGAAATATTTCATTTGTTTTCTTAACAAAGTAGTAAAAAGGTAAGGGGCTCTTCGTATTAATTAATTTGATGTGCTAATTTTTGCTCAACTTTCATTTCTGCATAATTCTGCTGAATCCTGTTCAGAGAAATTTGTAAAAGCTCTAATGATATAAAATGAAATTATTTGTGCACGTGCATGTTTGCTTAAAGTGTGTATGGGGGTGTATTAATTGAAATCTCAGCCAACAGATGCAAAAATGCCACAAAATGGTTCATTACGAAACGGTATTTCGGGTCAAATTTTTACCATATTTTGCATTTTCCATGAACTTCATTATTTGCCTTTTTGCCAAAAGGAAATAATAGTTGTTCGAAAAGAACCTCCTGCTTCTCTAATCTCATTTGTGGCCAAAAAGAATCTCAGCTTCCTTTTTACTTCTAATGAGTACTTTATTTTATAATGCTCAAAGAATTCTAGCTGTACTGAAAAATAGCAAAAATGACAAATGTTTAGTGGTTCTAGAGTAGTAAAGGAAATATTTTAGGGAACATGAAGATTCTGATACATAGCTAGCTTATATTTCTTAAAGCATTACTTTAAGGACCAATGGCAGGAATCCTAGAGAGAATAGTTAAATATATAAAACAATTAGGACCATTCTTTACTCAAAAATCAGAAACGATAATGCTCATCTAAGATGGCAAATGTTACATCAAAAGCATCCTTATTAAGCTGAGAATGCAGGAACATGCTGTTGCTTTTCTCCTCCACTGATTATAATTAGATAAGCAGTAAGTTGAGATTTATTTTGCATAATACTTCTGAGGAACATTTCATTATCCCTTATATAGAAAGCAAATAAACACTGTGCCTGGATCTTTCAAACTAAAAAGGAGAGGATCCTTATTTACTAAGAGAAGGTAATCCATTTATATATTCATCCACCCATCAATCCCTCTTCAACATGTTGAGGTTACAACCAAATGCCAGCTAGCATGCAGGCAGTGGGTATACAATCTTTATGGTCTAGTCATGGCCTCGGTTCTTGATCTTATAGTCTTGAGAAGGTGACAGATGTTAAACAAATGGTAAAAAAAAAAAAACAAAAAACCCTCATCATAGAAAAAACTTTCCATGTTTCTTTCTAGAGACAATCTCTCCACTTCCATCTATTCTTGCTTAGTTAATGACATCACTCTAGCAAGCCACTCCATTTAAGGACGTCACTGCACTTCTTTTGATCCTACTTCCTCATTGGCTACTACACTATTTCTTTGCTTCCTTGCACAGAATAAGTCCTGTAAGAGTAGTCTAAATGAGCTGTTTCTAATTTTTCTCTTCTCATCAGATTTTCATCTCACCACAACTTCTCTTAGCAACAATAATGACCTTCATGTTGTAAAGCCAATGGTCAATTCTCAATCCTCATATCATTGAACCTATCAATAGCATTTAAAATAGTTCATCAATTCCTCTTCCTTCATGAATTTCCTTCACTTGCCTTGAGGACATCAAGATATCAAAGCCTTATTTTCTTTTTTACATTCCTGTTCATTTATGCTCTGTGTAATCTGGCATTCATTCTTGTCTCCCAGACACCTTAATATTGGAGGGCTTGGGTCTTATTCTTTGGATATTTTTTTTCTTTTTTCTCTACACTTACTTTTTTAGGTGTCTTATAACAAAAAAATATCTTCTGTATGCCAACAAATCCCAAATTTGGCCTAACCTCACTCTGTCCAACTCCAGATTAGTAAATTCATCTCCTTCCTTGAATTTCTATTTATGTTAAAATAAGCATTTTAAAGCCAACATATCCAAAATTGAACTTCTATTATTCCCCTCAAAACCTGCTCCACCTGCAGCCTTTCCTGTCACAATTAAAGGTAACTCCTTTATATCAATTACGCAGGCTGAAAACTTTTCAGTCATTTTCAACTCCTCTCTTTTTCTTATCCCCTCATTCAATTGATCTGGAAATCATGTAGGTACTCCTCAATACCAATATGTATCCAATATATACCCAAAATCCAACCATCTCTTACCACTTCCTCTGCTAAACCTCTGGTCTGAGCTATCATTATCTGTTGCCTGGATTCTTACAATAGCCTGCTAACTTATCTCCCTTCTTCTACTCATGGCCCCCGTTAGTATATTCCCACCCAATGCATGATCCTACTAATCCAGAAGCCAGACCCAAAGCCTGCAATGGCTCCTTACTTCACTGAGAAAAAAGTCAAAGTCTTTACAATGACCTGTACAGTCTTATGTGATCTAACTACTTCTTACCTTCTGATCTCATCCCCTACTATCCTCCTTCCAGCCACATTACCCTTCTTAATGTCCCCGGGAAATATCAGATGCACTCCTGCCTTAGGGCCTTTGCATTGGATGTCCCTTATGCTTGGTTAAGTCCCTTACTTTCCTCAGTGTCTTTTTTTCTACCTGCCTTAACCTGAGCCTCTTCTAAAATTTATAACAGAATATCTGATCACTTTATCTGACCCTATTTTTTTTAATCCAAAACACTTATCTCTTTCTAAAACACAATATTTGATTTTTGAATTACTGCCCATCTCTGCCTACTAGAATGTAAGTTACATCTTGTCATCATATTTGCATAATTAAACTATCCCTTTGGCTGCTGTTCCTGGGCTGTGTTTTTAGAGCCAGGGGACATTAGAATTCCACAATGCTGAAGTTGGAAAAAGGCAGCACAATTGTTCCTAATTTATTTGTTTTTAATCATGCAGTGTTCACTTTTATTTTCGATTGTCTTACACACAAATCTATTCCAATAAAGAAGACTGATTTACTTAAATTTTCATTTGACAGAATAATCTATTAAGATAATAACTTTGTCTTTTTGTTAGTTTTGTTTTGACCATGAGCAATCCACAAATAAATGCAAGTATTTTTTCACTCCATCTACCTCATATCTCTTTCTCACTACAGAAATTAGGAAACATGGTAGGTAACTAAAATTCTGGGCCCTTAAAATCCAGGTTATACAGCATAAAGGTATTGAACTCAAAAGGAAATGCAAGGGCTGAGGAATGGAAGAAAAGAGGGAATGAAATAACAAAAGGGGAGGTTGAGAACACTAAAGGCAAATTTTGACAATTAGGCACCAATTCAAAGGCAGGGATTTTGTTGTTCAAAGTCATAGCTCTGGCAAGTTACAAACTGATTCTGAACCCCAATTGAAATAGGGATAATATTACTCACTTCACAGAGTTGTCATGAGGATGAAATGGGACTACAATGTGCAAAACATCTACTTATTGGTGATATTTGATAGGCACTAATAAGTGGTAATGCTTATTAGTTATTATTAGTATTATTTTATTGCTCATGTTCTCAGGAGTGGCCCAAGCTGGTAATGTTTTGACTCAGTATTCTTCAGTCATTTCTCAATTAGTCATTGTTATTGCATGGCAAAGAACCACAGAATCTCCTTCTCTTACAAATACCTGCAATTACTTCTTGCTCACAAGAATGCAGGCTGGGTGGGGCATTTCTTCTACAGGCCACAGTGGCAGAGATGGCTGTGATTTACAAGCTGGACAGCCAGTCTGGCTCTACTCCAGAGTTCTCTCATCCTCCCTCCAGGCTAGTGGTGCAGTTGGGCAGCCTCTTCTCATGGCCATGGTGGAAGCAGGAGAGAACACTTGTCCAAATATGCACGTATATTCCAAACATCTCTTTGCAGCATGACTACTATTATCCCTGGAAGCCATACAGCCAAGCCAAAGACATGGGGCAGGGAAGTATACTCTGCCTTCTGTGGAAAGGAGGAAGGATTGAGAAGTTATATAGCAAAGCACATAATATGGGGGTGAGTAAAGAATTGGGGCCAGTAATTCAACCTTCAATAGTATTCTAGATTCAGTATGAGAAAGACACAAATGAAAGATCAGTCCCTGATCCCTTAGCCCTATACTTGAAAGGTAAATGGAGCCCAATATTTGATGCTAAAATCAAATGAGCAGTAAATATTGATGTTCTTAAACAGGATTTCTGAAAGATTTTACCAGTAAAAGCAAGATTTAAAGCAATAAGAAAAGCCAATGGGAACATTTCATTGCTAGAATTATTTCCATAGGACACAAAATAACTCATCAACTAGTAGGCTCTTTTATTACTTATTGAGTTATTCATCCATCATACCTACTGTGTGCCAGCCTGCAAGCTGTGAGGCTGTGTTAGCTGTTAACTATACGTTGTGGACAGGTTGCAAAAATAAATGATAAATATATCTTGTCTTTAAGGAGATTTTATTAAAGAAGTGGAATTAAGATAGCAGTGAGAAAAATAATACAGAGTGGAAACTGAAAAGTGATATAAGAAAGGTAGTAGAGAGGGAGTGTTTACTCTCTAGCAGAGATGATGTATATATACACCTTAAAGAGATCAGTTTTAAAAATCTATGAATGTTGTCAGAAATTCAATAAAACATGAAGAAGATTCCAATTGAAATTTACTTGATTTTGTGTCAAAATCTAATGTTGCAACATAATTATCTGATATATATTAATTTTCTACATAATCCAAGATTAGGATTTCAGTCCTTATAAATAAAAACAGAATGTGGCCTAAAGAAACAAGCTCCTTTTAACTCCATTTTAGAAAGGCAAAAAATAATCAGAGCAGGACACAAATGGTTACCAATGTTAAGACATTTGCTTAAATCATCTGATTCAGTACAGCTATTATCTCTAAGTCATTATTTCCTGCCTGCCAGTAATAATTTTATTTGGTTGCATAATCACATACAAGCCCATGTTTTAGATGAATATTTTTCACTTTGTCTAATAAGTAACTGGAGAAAATCTTTAGTGTTGTCCAATGAAAAGTGTTTAGAAAAACATAATAGCTTTGTTTATATTAGGCTCCACGCTAATAAATATTTGCCATTTTCTACAAAGTTGTTAAAGTTTTGTTATTCTGATGTACAGTCTCATGCATGGTGGAATTTTAGCTAAAAGGTAAAACACCAGGCAAAAAGCATACATTTTTCCTTTTTAAAAATTTTCTCCAAAAATTCTGTTGTAAAAAATGAATAAATGTTCCTGAGTTTAATTTAACCAGGTGTGATGGTAGCTAAAGATACTTTCTGTAGAGGGAAAAATGGTTCTTACCTTTCCAAACACAAAAGCACAATTAAATTATATGAGCCTCTTGGGGAAAAAAAGAAGAGTTTGAGAATAATTGCATTGTGGATTTAAATATAATTCTGATATTTCCGTATACATTCCTCAAATTTAAACATTTTATTTTCCTTGATTTAAAATATATATATTCCTAAACAGATTTATTGTCTCAGTGACCTATGTAATCATTTTAGAGTTATTTTAGCTTCATTTGAAATTACTTGTCCTCAACAATAGTTCTCAACAATTTGGTTGAAAATATCTCTCATCTGTCCTTCTATTAGTCATTTGTGATGTTTGGTTGTTAAGCTGTTTCTCGCAAAACTGCAAACCAACTGGAAATCATCAACTCCTTTGGAGCACATTTTTTCATACATAGTATTTTCCTTGTAACTCAGAACCATTCCATGAATTGATAGTCCAATTCATTAGAATACATCATTACCTTCTATGGTTATCAATCCCCATGTGGTCACATTTATTAATTACTTTAATTTTTATTAAAAATGTTCTTTTTGCTTTTTATTGGCCATGGTCTCTACTCTAATACATCTCTTTGTCCCTGTTCTCAGTTGGAATCAACAGATGCTAGCCCTGCCTGAAATAAGCAGAACAGCTACTTTTTAAAAAGACACTGGAGAGCTCACAGAAATATTAGGAGCACTAGGGATCCAGGCTTAGGACTGAGTGGCAAGGCAAACCACACCAGATCACACGTCAGAGCCTATTTCATGAGAAAAGTATTGTTACAACCACGTAGGAAAGAGAGAAAGAGGAGGAGAGATTCTAATTACTTTCATCTTGGGTCACCACCTCCCAAGTCAAAGCTAGGTCTGTGACCTCGTGGCAGAGCAAGGTGGGCAAGTAGGTATCCAGCATTCTCAACTCCTGTTATCATAACTGATTGATCTTTACTCCTCACTAAGCCTCTTAAAGTGGAGAATGCCTCATATGTAGAAACGGTTTCAAATGCTCGGAGGCCAAACTGAATAACACGAGCACCTTACAGGTCTATAATACTATTTCTTAAGAGTATTATAGTGGGATGCTACTATTACATGTATTTATAACAGCAACATAATAAATATACAAATGAGGTTATAACACAATAACAAAAAAGCAAATAAGCAAAACAGGATGGGAAATGTTGTACATTGTATCTCATTTTGTAGACTCATGCTGCACCTGACCATGAAAAGTACTCAAAAATTCCCATAGTGATGAAAATTTGAAAAACCAGAATTTTCTAAACTTACTTGACTTTGTAATCTGTGTGTGTGTGTGTGTGTGTGTATGTGTGTGTTTCAAAAGGACTGCTATTGTAATATCCACTGTTAGGTGTATGGCCAACACCTATTCTATCCCTACCATCCTTCTTCATAACCTTAATTTTATCCAGGTATACGCTGTCTTCCACATGACCATGTTCTTCAGGAAAGGCACACCTCATACCCAGCCCCAGATATAGTTCTACTTTGTCAGTGATTAGTTTAGGCATGGGCATGTGATGCTTTGCTAGCAAATGAAATGTGAATGAAAGTGGGCAGGAATTTTCTGGGAAATTTTCTTCCATCTTTCAAATAATTACAAATAAGAATTTGACTCTTTATTCCTATGGACTTTGTCATGAGTTGATGCAATGTCTTTAATTGTTGCAGCCATCTTGCAACCACAAAGTGGCCCATCCTGCAGAAAAAAACCTATACCAAAAAAAAAAAAAAAAATCCTAAGCAAGAACAGC
This sequence comes from Cabassous unicinctus, assembly GCA_029593785.1. Lineage (NCBI taxonomy): Eukaryota > Metazoa > Chordata > Mammalia > Cingulata > Chlamyphoridae > Cabassous > Cabassous unicinctus. The sequence continues at coordinate 52,305 of JAQZBX010001345.1, forward strand.
AAAGACGTAGATCCTAACTTTCAAATACCATCACTAAACTCACTTCTCATTATTTGAAATCATAGTTTATTTTTTCTTAAGCTTGTTAAAAGCATCCTAACATTTGCTAGATCATGGTCCACAGGATTTGCTTCTGAAACTATGTATTATCTATTGAGGTTCTAAGTCTTGTTCTAAACACCACCTGCCCAGTAGGTTTTTTTCCCCTATGAATTATCACACTCTTGCATCATACTTGATATCCTCCACTTCATTGGAATATATAGTTATAGCTGATGAATTAGGCAAATAAATATACTTTTGAAATCTACCATGTTTAAGTTTCCCGTCTAAGCATAAATGGAGATAAATATACATCAAATATGGCACCATCCCTTCATATTCATTAACATGGTTTTTTCTTATAGTTTACAAAAAGTAGTTTAGCTATACATTTCTTTACTCCTCCTTCCCCAGTTGAGAATCCACTGTCTTCAGGATGAAATTTCTGCTAATTCTTATTTCCTAATAGTATCATGCAAAGTTTACACTGTAGAACTTAATCTTAGTTCAGTAGTCACTGTAGAGAAATATGTTACATGGGCATATATATTACTTTATATCTGGTTTAATTATCATTCCATCTATTTATGTTACAGTCAATCTACAAAGTGTCGAAGCTTGAGTGACATTTTGCAAATTTGGAATTTCTATCCTTTTCTCCTCTCAAACTTTCATTCCTTCATCCATTTACCCATTCATTCCAAAAACACTTACCTAAACAGAATTAAGAATGATCACTTCTTTCTCAATTTTAGAACTTTCTATGAAAAATTAAATTTAACAACAAAGTATGAATCTCTATCTACTAAGCTGATGCTCAGAACCTTTGTCACATTCCTCAGAATTCCAGAGAAGATAATGGACCAAATGTGTTAATTTGAACAGGCACTCATGATTTAATTTATTTGGGGGATCCTTTATTGAAGGCTTACTAGAAGCACTAGGTTAAGGGTTGTGTTAGCAATGGTCAACACTTACCTCCAGGTGAAGCTTTCTCCTGCCTCTCTCTCATTAATTACAACAAGAACGATATAATGAGTTACTCTTCATGGTGTGTTGCTTTTTAATATGACCCCTAGCGATCCCAAACACCTGTTCTGCACACCCCGTGTAATCCCCTCTGCCTGAGTGTGGGCTAGACCCAGTAATTCATTTCTAATGAATAGAATATAGCCAATGTGATGGGATATCATTATGAGATTAGGTTACAGATGACTGTGACTTCTGACTTGCTCACCTCCTTTTGCTCTCTCACTTGCTTCTTTTTATAGAAGACGGCTGCCATGTTGTCAGCTGCCCAATGGAGAGGCCCACTTGGCAAGGAACTGAGGGCCAACAGCCTAGGAAGTACTGAACCTGCCAATGACATGAGAGTGAGCCCAGAAGTGGATCCACCTCCAGTAGAGCTGTAAGAGGAACACAGCTCCAATCTACTTCTTGATTGCTACCTTGTCAGAGACCCTGACCAGAGGCCCAGCTAAGCCATGCCTGGATTCCTGGCACCCACATTCTGAGAGAGAGTATATGTATATGGATTTAAGGTGCTAAGTTTTGGGGTAATTTGCTATGTAGAAATATATAACTAATATATTCTTCTGTGTTCTCAAAACAATGTATACGTACATTATACATATACATATGTGTTCATATACATATATGTATATGTAATTACTTAGATAACTGTATTATTTTATTTGTTTACAGGTGTATCTCTCCTAATTAGACCAAGGGGATGTGGTGGTAACTTTGGAGCCATAAGAAAGAGTGGCCGGCCTTTAAAATATATAAGGAGATAAGTTTTCTTTTTACCTGAAGCTTAGAACATCATTGAATATATAAAATTTATATTTTAAAAATTGGTGAGTATATAAATAGCTAACTTTTATAGAGAGCCATTAACTGTAAGAGGCATTGAAGGGTAAATGATTAAGAGGTGAGTTCAAGTCAGATGACTCGGTCTCAACGCTTGCTCTACTGTCATTCTACCCTACTGCTATGTACAAGTAACTTCCTCTTTCTTTGATACTGCTTCCTCACCTGTAAAATGGAAATTATATAATAATAACCTCACTGAGCTTGGGAAGGATTAAATGAGATGAAGTGGAAACCACATTGTGGCTGGAACAAACAGAAGAATTTAATAAGTGTTAATTATTACTCTAGCTTTTAATGCACTTTAATATATATTATCAAATTTTAAAATTCTAATAACCTTTTCTGTTTAATTTTTTATTAGATAATTAGAGGTTTGCAGAAAAATCATACAGAAAATACAGAGTTTGCATATAATCGCCCCCACACACATAGACACACACATGCAATGATCCCTACTATTAACATTTTGCATTAGTATGGCAACTTCGCTACAATTGATGAAATGATATTACTATGATTATACTATTAACTATAGTCCACAGTTTATATTTTGGTTTGCTGTATTGCCAAGTCCCCCTTTAAACCACACACAAATATATAATTCAGTGGTGTAAATTATATTCACAGTGTTGTACTACCATCACCACTATCCCTAACCAAAACTTTTCCATCCCACCAAACAGAATTTCTATAACAATTAATCATTAACTTTCTATTCCGTACCCCAACACAGGCCCCTGGAAATCTGTATTCTAGTTTCTGACTCTTTGGCTTTGCTTATCCTAATCATGTCATATCATTGTGATCCCAGAATATTTGTCCTTTTGTGTCTGGTTTATTGCACTAAACATGATGTCCTCAAGGTTCATCCATGTTGTCACATATATCAGAATGTCATTCCTTTTTACAGCTGAATAATATTCCATTTTATATATAAATCAAATTTTTTTCTCAATTCATCTGTCTATGTATACTTTTGGCAAATGTGAATAATGCCACTATGAATATTGGTGTGCAAATAAATATTTTTTCACATCCCTGCTTTCAATTTTATGGGTATATATACAAAAGATGGAATTCTGAGTCTCATGATAATTCTATCCTTAACTTTCTGAGAACTGTCAAACTGTTTTCCACAGCAACTGCACTATTTGACAACCTCACCAACAAAGAATGAGTGTTCCTAATTCTCTACAACCACTCCAAAACTTGTAATTTTCCATTTTTAAAATAGTAGCCATTCTGGTAGGTTGAAATGGTATCTCATTGTGGTTTTGATTTGCATGTCCCTAATGGCTAACAATGTTGAACATTAATACATGTGCTTATTTTCCATTTGTATATTTTCTTTGAAGAAATGTCTAAGTCTTTTGACCATATTTAACTGGGTTGACTGGCTTTTTGTTGTTGAGTTGCAGGATTTCTTTATATATTCTGGATAATTACCCCTTCTGGGATAAGTGGTTTCCATATATTTGTCTGTCTTTTCACTTTTGTGATGAAGTCCTTGGATGTGCAAAAGCTTTTATTTTTGATTAAATTCCACTTATTTTTTCTTTCGTTGCTCATGGTTTTAGTGTAGCATCCAAGGAGCCCTTGCATAGCACAAAATTCTGAAGCTGCTCCCTTATGTTTTCTTCTAGGAGTTTTATAGTTTTGGTTCTTATACTTAGGTCTTTGATCGACTTTGAATGATTTTTATATGGTGTGATGATGGGTCCACCTTCAATTTTTCACATATGGAGATCCAGATGTTTCCAGGATCATTTGTTCAATTCTTTCCCCATTGAGTGGATTTGGCATCCTTATAAAAAAATCAATTGGCTATAGATGTGAAAGTTTTTTTGTGAATTTTCAATTTGATTGTCTGTCCTTGTGCCAGTACCATGCTATTTTGATTACCTTATCTTTATAGTAAATTTCAAAATTGGGAAATATGAGTTCTCTAACTTTGATCCTTTTAAAGATAATTTTGGCTATTCAGGGCCCCTTACCGATCCATAAAAATTTAATGATTGACTTTTCTATTTCTGTACAGAAGGCTTTGGGATTTTGATTGGGATTGCATTGAATTTGTAAATTTCTTTGAGGATAATTAACATCTTACCAACATTGAGTCTTTTAAGCTATGAACTTGGAATCTTCTTCCACATATTCACATCTATGAGTTTTTTTAGCAATGTTTTATAGATTTCTATGTAAAAGTCCTTTACATTCTAGGTTAAATTTATTTCAAGATATTTGCTTCTTTTAGTTGCTATTATAAATGGATTTTTTCTTGATTGCTCCTTTAATTGTTCATTACTAGTGTATGGAAACAATACTGAATTTTGCAGGCTGATCTTGAACCCCACCACTTTGCTGATTTCATTTATTAGCTCTATTACCTTTAATTGTAAATTTTTCAAGATTTTTTAGATATAGTATTATGTCATCTGCAAATAGAAAAAGTTTTAATTCTCCCTTTCCAATCTGAAATCCTTTAATTTCTTTTTAGTGACTAATTACTCTAGCTGTAACTTCTAGTACAATGTTTAATAATAGTAGTGACAGTGAGTATCATTATCTTCTTCCTGATCTTAGAGGAAAGTTTTCAGCTTTTCACAACTGAGTATGATGTTAGCTGTGGGCTTTCCATATATGCCCTTTATCATGATGAGGAAGTTTCCTTCTATTACTAGTTTTGGGATTGTTTTATTTAAAAAGTGATGCTGGATTGTGCCAAGTATCTTTTCTGCATCAGTTGAAATTTTGTGTTTTTACCTTAATTGCTGTTCTTGTGTTAAATCCCTCTTTCATATGTGGGATAAATCCCAGTTGATGATGATGTATAATTTTTTAATGTGCTGTTAGATTCAGTTTGCTAGTATTTTTGAGGCTTTTTGCATTTAAATCCATAAAAATATTGGTCTGTAATTTTCTTTTCTTGTGGTATTTTTATCTTTTTATGGTATTAGATTGATGCTGGCTTCATAGAATGAATTAAGGAGTATTCCTCCTCTTCAGTTTTGGGGAAGTGTTTGGGCACATTGGTGTTAATTCTTCTTAGAATATTTGGTAAGATTCACCTGTGAAGCCATATGGTCCTGGGCATTTGTTTTGATTATGGATTCAAACGCCTTACTTGTTATTGGTTTGTGGGGATATTCTATTTCTTAATGTGTCAGTGTAGGTTGTGTATTTATAGGAACTTGTTCATTTCATTTAGTTTATCTAATGTGATGGCACACAGTTGTTCCTAGTATCCTCTTATAATCCTTTTTATTTCTGTGGGGTCAGTCATAATGTCTCCCCTATATATTCTAATCTTAGTTATTTCCATCATCTCACTTTTTACTTTGTCAGTCTAGTTGATAACTTCTTGATTTTATGGGTGTTTACAAAAAATTTTATAAGAAGCTTTAGATTACATAAAAGTTACATAAAAAGTATAGAGGATTCCCATATGCCCCATCTCCTCCCCGCCCACACACACTTTCACACATTAACAACATCTTTCATTAGTGTGGTACATTTGTTACAATTGATGAACACATATTGAAGCAATGCTACTAACCAAATAGAAACAGAGTGGGCATCACTCTGTTACACATATTGAAGCAATGCTACTAACCAAATAGAAACAGAGTGGGCATCAACATCCCCAAATCCTCAAGATTATGGATCTTTTTAAAGAACAAACTTTCATTTTTGTTGATTCTCTCCATTTTTAAAAAATTCTCTACCTCATTCATTCCTACTCTAATTTCTGTTTTTTGCTTTTTCTGTACCCTTTGGGTTTAGTTTTGTTCTTTTTCTAGGCCTTCCAGTTGTAAGGTAAAGCGTGTGATTTGGGTTCTTTCTTTTTTAATGTAAGCATTTAAAGCTATATAATTTCCTCTCATCATGGCCTTAGCTGCATCCCATAAGTTTTGCTAAGTAGTGTTTTCATTTTCACTTGCCTCAAGATATTTCCTAATTTCCCTTCTGATTTCTTCTTTGACCTATTGGTTGTTTAAGTGTGCATTGTTTAATTTCCACATATTTGTGATTTTTCCAGTTATCCGTCTGCTATTGTTTTATAGCTTAATTCCATTGTGGCCAGGGAAGATACATAGCATGACTTCAATGTTTTTGAATTTATTGATACTTGTTTTGTGACCTAATAAATGGTCTAGCCTAGAGAATGAACCTTGTGTTCTAGCAAAGAAAGTTGTTTTTTTTTTTTTTCACTGCTGGCAGGACAGTGGTCTACATATATCTGCTAGGTCCAGTTGGCTTATTGTATTGTTCAAGGCATATTTCCTTATTGCTCTTCTGTCTTGATGTTCTCTTCATTCTTGGAAGTGGTACAATGAAGCCTCCTACTATTAATGTAAAGCTGTCAATTTCTTCCTTCAAATCTGTCAATATTTATTTCATCTATTTTGGGGCTCTGCTGTTAGGTGTATACATACTTATAATTGTTATGCTTTAATTTTGAATTGAACCCTTTTTCAGCATGTAATAACCTTCTTTGTCCCTCACACCAGTCTATTTTTCTCAGATATTAGTATTGCTACCCCAAGCTCTCTTGGTTACTATTTGCATAGCTTATTTTTTCCCATCATTTCACATTCTACCTGCTTGTGTCTTTGAATTTCAGCTGTGTCTATAATAAACAGCATGTAGTTGGGTCATGCTTTTTAAATCTATTCTGCCAATATCTGACTTTTGACTGGAAAGTTTATTTCATTTACATTTAAAGTAAGCACTGATAATTCAGGATTTTCTTCTGCCATTTTGCTATTTGTTCTTCATAAGTCTTATACTTTCTTTGTCCCTCAATTCTTCCTATTTTCATATTTACTTGATTCTTTGTTTTGTACCATTTTAAGTCCCTTCTCATTCCTTTTTGTATGTGATTTTCATATATTTTCTGTATGACTACCATTGAGTTTAAATTTAAGATCCCAATTCTATAACTATCAGAGATTTGATACCAATTTAACTTCAATAGCATACTGTGGTGGTTTGAAGCTGTGTGTACCCCAGTGAAACACGTTCTTAAATCTAATCCATTCCAGTGGATGTGAACCCAATGTAAGAAGGACTTTTGATGAGTTACTTCAGTTAAGAAGGTGTGGCCCACCTCAGTCAAGGATGGGTCTCAATCCTTTTACTGGAGTCCTTTAAAATTGGAGTCAAATTCAGACAGAAAGAGAAAGCCACAGAAAGTAAGAAGCTGAAGTTAACAAAACCCAGAAGAGAAGAGAGAGGGCAGCAGACATCACAATGTGCTTGCCCTGTAACAAAGGAGCCAGGATTGCTGCCAGCTAGTTCCAGAATGCTAGTCTCTGGGGAGAACACATTGGCTTGACTATGCCTTGATTTGGATGTTTTCTAGCCTCAAAACCACAGGCTATTAAATTCCCATTGTTTAAACCTAGGTAACTAAAACAGATTTTGGTACCAGGAGAGTGGTGCTGCTATTGCAAATACCAAAAATGTGGAAATGGCTTTGGAATTGTATATTGGATAAAGGTTGCAAGAATTGTAAAATGCTTGATAGAAAAGGCCTAGATTTTTTTAAGAGACTGTAGAAATACAGATGCTAAAGGTACTTCCCATGAGGCCTTAAACTGAAATGATGAATGTGTTATTAGAAACTGGAAGAAAGACAATCCTTGTTTTAAAGTGGCAGAGAACTTGTCAAAACTGAGTTCTGATGCCAGATAGAAGTCAGAAATTGAAAGCAATGAACTTGCCTATTTAACTGAGGACTTTTCCAAGCTTACTGTAGAAAATGCAGCCTGGTTTCTCCTTGCAGCTTATAGTAAAATCTGAGAGGGTAGAGATACTTTGAGAACTGAACTTCTGGGCAAAGAAACCAGAAATTGATAGTTTGGAAAATTCTGAGTTTCCAGAAAGTGAGTCCCCAGAGAATAGTGCTACATGTGAGGGTTTAACTGAACATGGAACCAGTAAACAATTTCTGTGGAAGTCAGGATTAGAAATGCAGTTATTCAGGAAGGATTTTTGAAAGTTCTTTTTTTTTTTTTTTTAGGTACCAGGGCCAGGGTTTGAACCCAGAACCTCATATGTGGAAAGCCGGCACTCAGCCACTGAGCCACATCAGCTCCCCAGAGTTGGTTTTTTAATTTGTTTGCTTGTTGATTTGTTTTGTTTTTTGTTTTTTTTAAAAGGCACCAGGAACGAAACCTGGGACCTCCCATGTGGGAAGCAGGTGCTCAACCGCTTGAGCCACATTTGCTTCCTGGAAAGTTCTTTAATCTGATGGTTTGGACCCCTGTCAATTACATGCAAACCAACAAGATTTTTGCACACTGCAAGCCTGGATGTAAAGGAGTTAGGGCAGGGAGAAATTGAAGGACAAATCACTTCAAAGACATGGAAGCTAAGGTCTGGACCAAACACATGTTCTTAGGCCAAGAGAGTAGGCCCACCCATGTGTGTAGAGAGGATGAGTCTGCCCTGATGCTTGGAGAGGGTGGACCTTCTGCCTCATTGTTCAGGAAGAGTACTGACACCCCGTGCTCTGAGAGGGTAGAACCTGTACCTTAGTGTTTGGGTAGAGCATGGCCTCTGGTCAAGTTTGGAAGGTGTGGAGCTGCCGTTCCATCAGGCCCAGAGAACAAAATATAATTCCATAGGTCACTCTGAGAACTTGAATCTAATGGAGAATGTCCTGCTAGGTTTCAGAATTGTTTGGGACCCATGACCCTTGGTTTCCTTCCAATTTCTCCCTTCTAGAATGGAAATGTTTGTCCCATGCCTGTCCCCCATTGTATAACAGAAACAGACAACCTGTTCTCTAGGTTTCACAGGTCCACTGACAGAGGGGAATTGTGCCCCAGGACAGACCATACCTATAACAGATTTTAATAAGTCTTTGTACTATGCATTGTTTCTGAAAGGACTAAAGGCTTTGGGGATATTGTGATGGAATGAATGGATTTTGCATATAGAAATAACATATCTTTTTGGGGTCCAGAGGGTGGAGTGTGATGTTTGAAGCTGTATGTACCCCAGAAAACATGTTCTTAAATCTAACCAAAAATTGTAAACCATAAACCATAAACTAATAAATTCTCCTTGTTTAAGCTAACCCATTTCATTGTATTTGCTTGACTAGCCTACGTAACAAAAACACATATACATACGCTTTTTCCTATAGCCCTACATCACCCTCCTTATTTTTGTAATTATTACAACATATATATCTATAAATTGTATGCCTAAAACTATAAATTTATCATTCCTTTGATGAAATTGGATTTTAGAACTTGTAGGAAGTAAAAAATAGAGTTACATGCCAAAAGATTTAATACAGTAATTCTGGCATTTAATTGCCTCAGTTAAAGAAGTTAATGAATAAGTGGGCTCACTGGCAATCATTGTATGATCGATTAAATGTTAGCTGGTATTCCTGGGATGTCACAACAAGGATCAGTTCTTCTTGACTACTAGTTTAGTGGCCCTTACACAACACAAGGCCCACCCACTTGCATTCACTCCTTAGTTTTTCTCATTTTCCAGGGTTCAGCTCCATCAATGACAATAACAAACTAAGAAATAAAAATAAGGTCAAGATCTACTAAAGCAAAGAAGAGCCTTTTTTCCAGAAGGCATCTTGGGGACATTCTTCAATAAAATGAAAACTTCAAATATCCAAGCTCTATATCCTTATTAAATCAGACTTCTGCAGAAGGAATAGATATTTTAGCAACATTTGATAATCTCATTAATTCTTTCCATCTAATTATATTTATTTACATTACTAGAAAAATGTTGTATTTATTGATGCTAAATAAGATGTGGGTTGATTACTAATGAAGATGAGTTAGTAAATGAAAGTAAACATGGTGAATCAAGAGAAAACATGGTGCCTATTTACTACATGCATTGGTGGATGTAATATATTCACCTTTGTAGGGAAGAATGCCATATAATAATTTTAAAGCTATACATTTAAAATTTTAAAATAAAATTGCAAGCATACCCTGGATATGGGAATAACTATTATACATTGGTCATCATAAATCCTTTCTGGATGAAAACAAAATACAAATCAGTTCATAAAATAAACACTAGTTGCTCATTGAAAGTTATTTAGAAGTCATGGGGAAAGTTCTACTACAGCACTACCCACACTTAAAACTCATTACATTGTTTGCTTACATAGAACATCTAAACCCCACACTCCTCTCCCCTCTCTTCTACCTAAGAGAGAAACTGTTCATATCCCACATTAAAGGCCTGATGCATCATCTTTAGGATTAAAGGTAGAATTTGATTTCAGTGCTTAAGAACAACAAACTACTTCTTTATTATGTATGTAGTCTTATGCATAAATTGTGTCTGGTATTTAATAAATGGTAAAACACTATTGATACAGCATGTCAGACATTATTGTAAACCTTTCAGAAGGATTATCTCATTTATTTTTTATAGAAATCTTCTGAGGCAGACATTATTCTTGTCCCCATTTTGCATAGGAAGAAAGTGAGGCAGACAGTCATTTGCTCAGGGGCACATGGCTACTAAGTGGTGGACTCAGGGTTTGAATCCAGGCCATATAAAACCCAGAGATAAGATTCTTTACCCAGCACGTTTTACTACATCTGATTCTGAGTATATTCAACACCATGAATTTCCTAATTCAAAACCTAGAAACAAAATAGAAAAAAAAAATATCCTGGGAGAAGTCTCAGTATATTTATTCAGTGGTGGGAAAAGTCTACTACCCATGGAAATGGATGTGGCATTGAGACACTGCTCCTATCCCAAAGCTGGAAAGTGTTGAATCAACTTATGTATGTTCCAGTTCTTAATATTTTAAGCCTTAAGAGTAGCAGAAAGTGATTGGTATTGATGAAGGGTGGATTTGTGAGAAGAAAGCCACAACCTGATAAGCAGCATTGGTTATTAGTGAAGAGTAATGTGGGCCATTTGTCCTAAGCTGCTACTCCATGGCCAGAGTTATCTTTTTCATGGCCCAGGATCAGTGGCAGAGGCTTGTGTGCAGAGGAGATGGACGTAAGTGACAGCATAGCTTTCCCAGTAATGGAGTCCTCCAGCTGCACCCTTCTATTCTCAGCCTCTACAAATCTTTGGCAAAGCATGGAATAAAGAGATATTTTCTTTGAAAGATGATAAATTTTGTTAGACTTTATAAATGAAGGCAATCTCTAACAAAGCCAAAGTCTTTGCAGCATAAATGTTTGGAATAGATTAGGAAAGAAGACTTGATTGTGATTTCTGTTTTCTTTTAACCATCAGTCATACATTTCTTAATGTGAATTTCTTTCTCAAATTATTCCTGGTAGTTGATTTGAAATTTAGCATTAAAAAGCCAGACAGCCAAATACAATAACTTATTGCTTTAGTGTCTTCTTTATATTCGGACTTTTATTTATTTTCTTTGGGGATACAGTGAGTATTAACACCATAAAAGACCCTTTTGGACTACACTCTTAACTTTGGAAAGATGAGAGACATTTTTGCAGTTTTCAGAATAAACATTTACAAGATCTCTTACTATAAAGGATATTAAACACACAGAGAAATCCCCATTTTTAAAAATTCAATGTATCAAGTATTTATTTTTTTATTCAATAAATATTTATTATACACTTATTGTGGCCTGCTTCTTTTTTATTTAGGTTTTGGGGAGAGTTAGGAACAATCTAGATGTTCATTAAGGTTATATTCTAGTAAGTGGAAATAGATATTAAATAAGCGTATTCTAATTAATAATAATGAAAGCTAATCAATAATAATGCAAATTAGGCTAGTGTGAGTGCTATTAAGAAGCATCTCAATTAAAAAAAAAGTCCAATTTAATTTTTCATTTCTTCCCCCCAAAAATGTGTGCCATCTAAATGTAACATGCAAATTTCAAAAAGCCATTCTATTTCCATATGAAGTACAAACAAATGGTGATATAGGATACTTTAGTTGGAATGACTTGGGATAATAAACTATTGTCTAGCAATTATCCTAGGGTTACTTCCTCACTATTGATCTCATGCTCTGAACACTTTCTGATATAGGGGAAAAAAATGAATGTTTGTACCAGATAGGAAATTAGAGAAAACCAGTAGTACATGGCCCAAAGCAACAAAACAGACATGAAGAGGGTCCTAAGGATGGAGTTGTTGCTGGGCCCTCAGCATTAAAGACACCAGAGGAAGTTTCACTAGCGTCCCCAGCATTTAGAGGAGTAGGGCAGCATAGTGGCTAAAAGCCAATCCTCTTACACCAGACTACCTGGATTCGAATTCTGGCTTGGTCACTTTATCAGCCAAGTTCCTTGAGCAAATTATATAACTTTAGATGATTTAACATCTCCTATTAAAAATGGGGATGTTTATGATAAGAGTATCTATTTCATAAAAATGTTTTGTGGGTTAAATAAGATAGCTTGTACAAAGTTCTAAGAACAGTGCATGACAAGTAGGGACATATTAATACATCAAGGGAGCCTGGCTGAGGTCTAAGAGTAGAGACTGGTCTTAAAAGTATTTGTCAAGGGGTATTGAGGTTAAATTGCAAAATGACCCTGAATTTTAGGGTCAGGATGGAGTTTGATCCTTCTTGAAATGGGTATTATTTCAGGGAAACAAAGGAGACATCTAGTACCATAACAATAATACCAAGAATTTTCTTGATGAGAAGGAATAAAAAAGTTCAAGGATCAAGAAAACCCAGAAAAGAAGTGATGGGCTGGCATGACCTTATACTGAGCCATCAGAATACCGGCAGAGACTAAGTGAGTGGAACAGGATTGGATACAGGTAGGCCTGAATGCAGAGATTAAGTGGCTTCAGCTATGAAATTTGCAAGTGAAAAGGTCTAAAGACTGTGATCTTCAGAGGAATGAAATTATTTATACACAACTATTAGATATTAGTAGACTTTTGGCATATTCATAGGCAGGAAGACTTCTCCAGGCACTCTGCAACCTATGTAGCCCAACAGTGTCTCTCACCTTGACCTTGGAGTTCTCATTGACCTTGGGAGGGACTGCACATTCTTTCTTACCCTTTGTGTCACTGAGGTTCTTCCACAAGGCTTTCCCCATGAGCGCTCTCACAAAAGACATGCCCACTTACATTTTGTAGCTTACATGTGACAGTTTGACATTTTGTCCTGTCACCTTACTAACAGTAACATATTTTTTTTTAATTTATTTTTAATTGTGGTAAAATATACATAACATAAAAATCATTCTAACCATTTAGAGTGGCCAATTCTTTGACATTAAGTACTTTGGCAATACTGTATAACTTTCACCACTATTTCCATACTATTTTCATCATCCTAAACCAAAACTCATTCTCATTTAGAAATAACTTCCTGATCTATGCTCATCCACTCCTATTCTGCTTGCTGTTTCTATGAGTTTGCTGATTCTAAATATTTCATGTAAAAGACATCATATGAAAAACTTTTGTGCATCAAAGGACACTAGCAAGAAAGTGAAAAGTCAGCATACAGAATGAGAAAAAATATTTGGAAACCATATATTTGATAAGGTTTTAATATTCATAATATAAAAAGATCTTCTAAAACTCAACAATGAAAAGACAAACAACCCAATTAAACATTTCTCCAAAGATGATATCAAATGGCCAATAAAATATAAGAACATGCTCAACATCATTAGCCATTAGAGAAATGCAAATTAATACAATGAGATACCCCTTCACATCCAATAGGACAGCTATTTTTAAAAAAATGAAAATAACAAGTGTTGATAAGGATGCAGAGAAATAGAAACCCTTGCACAATGTTGGTGGGAATGGAAAACGGAGCAGCCACCAAGAATAAGAGTTTGGAAGTTCCTTAAAAAATTTAAAATATTTGTCATATGACCCAGCAATTCCACTCCTAGGTATACACCCAAATGAATTGAAAGCAGGGACATGGACAGATATTTGTATATCAATGTTCATTGCAGTATTATTCACAATAGCCAAAAGGCAGAAGCAACTCAAGTGTCCATTAACAGACAAAATGTAGTACATACACACAATGGAATATAATTCAGCTGTAAAAAGAAGTGAAGTGCTGGTACATCCTACAATGTGAATGAAACTTGAAGACTTCATGTTAAGTGAAATAAGCTAAACACAAGAATAACATATTTTAAAATGAATTTTAGAATGTGATTACAAATTTTGAACACCTATAAGGCAAATTATTTCTCAACTCTTATTATTAGGTCTTTCAGCTGTAGAGGGTTATCACTTAAATGATAATATAAATTCATTGAGGACAGGATCTTTATTATGTGTCTGTGTCTGTGTATATCTTACCCCCACCCTTACCCACTACGTGTGCTAAGACAGGCAAGTCAATTAATGACTACCAAAGAAATATATAAATTCATGTAGAAAAGCAAAATACATTTTCCCAGTTAGGAAAAAATACTCTAAATTGTGTGATCAGCACATACCTTGTTCTCCTGTGACTCATAGACCAGTGGGATTTGCTAGACAGAGTGGGAGATTTCTAGTGACATTTCCTAATCTCTGATTCCCCCCACTCTAACACTTTTATTTTAAGTCTTTTTTACTGTTTTCATTTGCAGTATCAGAGCTAAAAATGGATGCAATATTACAGAAGAAGAAAGCCAGTGACTTCTTTAGTTTTTATATTTTAAGATTTGTCTCTTGTTTGACGGCCTAGGAAATGGGCCAGTGATGCCAACCCAGGTTTTCCCGTATCCATCAGAACTTTCATTTCTCTGCTTTTCTGGCTTGCAGCTCTTTCAACCCCTACTGTCATGTCCTTCCCTATCTAATTTTCCAGGTCATTAGACAGCAGCCTTCAGAGAATCACCAGGTATCCACAAGGGACTACAGGAGATCTATACGCAGCCCACTCCTAATGGAAGATCGTCACTCACCTCTTAATTTAAATTCAATAGTCACAATGAAGTGGAGGGCTAAACAAAATAATTCCTGAATATTTTGGCCCAATGATTGGCTTTCATTAGCTGGATGATTTATTGAAATATAGTTTTAGATTATTCAGAGGTTTCTGTAGAACTATGACAATGTGATGAACATCCAGGATTTAATTTTATTCCAGGAAATTCAATTCCAAAACTGTTTATCAGATAGCTACCTCATTCTTGGACTTGTTTTATTTCCTTTTTATTTTGAGGTTAAAACCCAATACATTTTAGTTCTGCAGGTTAAAAATGAAATATAAGCCCATCAGATCTCACCAACATGGAAAGTGTGTAGACTGTGGAGGATAATGTTTTAATTATTCAAGTTAAATTTTAATTGTTCTTTTCATAGCAAAAACACAGAGAGAACAAAACGTAAAGTATGTGATTTTGAGAAAGAGGGAAGATTTTATCTATATAAAGCAGCATTTTATGCATCAACACTACTGGCCTAGTATGTGGTATTCAGACCATGTAAGAAAGCCTATCAATGGCCTGATTTAGCATTTTAATTCTAATCCTTTTCTTCTAAGCATAGTGTACAGATAAAAACAAGAGTTTGTGACAGTACAGGATTAGAATTCTAGTTTCTCCACTTATTCATTGTGTGCTTATGGGCAAATTATTTAGACCTCAGCTTCAGTTTATTTTCTGTAAAATGGAAAACATCTATTTTTCTCTTTCAGGGTTACTGCAATATTTAGTATTATATTTGTAAAGGACCTAGCGTGGTACTTAGCACATAGTAGTTTTGAAATAAGGCTATTTCTTTTAAATATGTAATAATATATTATTATTGTTTTGAGCCAATGCCAAATATTCCTGGTCACTTCTAAATTGCCCTACTCGTGAAGTTTTTTGAAATTTTTTCTTGATCTCCTTTCACCTTCATTTACTCTCCAACTATCAAACTACAAGATATGTTATAAGGTCTGGATTGACACATGGGTTCTTCCAGGAAACAGAACTGACACCATATATATATATATGTATGTATGTATGTAAATTGGCTCACATGAATGTGGGGATGGGCAAATGTCTGAATTCTCTAGGGCAGATTTTAAGCTGGGAACTCTGATTAAGGCTCCAGACTGTCCACCTCTATAGTTTCTTATACTCCTTTCATTGTTGGAAGCTGCTTTTGCCTGTAGGACCAATTCTGGCAGGAGGGGCACACCTGAGAACTTTCGCAAGTCATTCTTTCCCAGATGAAACAGGACCAGGTACCCACAGAGGGAGTACAGAACAGCTCCAAAGTTGTCTAGGGAGGGGAAAAAGGATGCCAAGAGCTTCCCTAATGGCTCCTGAAAGCTGAACTTTCTTGGCCTGCCCTTCAAATGCAGTCCTTCAACTCTCTGTGCCCCACAGCTGAGGAAGAGCAGCATCTTTAAGTCCCAGTTGTCATGGCCTTTGTTCAGGGTGGGTTGAAATAATGGTCACTACTGCCTTTGTCCGGGGCAGGCTGAAACAGTGACTGCCCTCAGAGCTGGGTCCCCAATGACCTGAAGTTTCTGATCAAAATCCATGACCAGTGATGGACTTTTCCCACTGCTGGTCTTGGGGAAGAGGAATTTTATGTCCCTTTCTGTTACCAGAAGCTAACCAGGTACTGGGCCCCCAGTGGCCCTGCTGCAAGAGTGGGGAATGGGCATGGTGGCCACCACATGGAGAGAGTAATGTACTGTCCTTTACCGTAATTTATCAGCCTCTTCCTCCTGCTCTTACCTGGATACTGTACATTGTTCTTCTGGCCTCTAGAGTTTCAAAATCATTGTTTCAGACAGTTCCTGCCTGTTTAATTGTTACTATGGTGGAAGGAGTGGGTCCTGGATCAACCTTCTCCACCATCTTCCTACAATCCTCCCTCTCATCTTTCTTGATGTAGACATTGCAGAATGGAAAGAGTATCAGGAAAATTGTCCCAGACTTTTGAAGACTAAGAAGATCAAAAATGCTGGCCTAGAATTTTGGGATCAAATAGCATAAGTAGTTGGGAGATTTTCACGAAGATTCAGTAAAAATCTTCCATCTAACTTTTGATTCTAGGGTACTAAGAGAAAATATCCCTGAAAAGCAAATAGGCTACAACATTTTGAGAACAGATTTTGTAGTTCCACTTCTTTGGTAGATACCGTGGCTGAGAATATCCTCTTAAGTGTGTTTCAACTTTCTCACAGGAAAATGTTTCTGATTTTGTGTGTTCCAGAGGACTGCTGTGTTGGATAAGTGAAATTACATAATCTTAGGAAATTCTTCATCAACTGTAGTGCATATGGAGGCCTGATCCAAAAGGTGTAATTGGCGCAGGCATTACGGTCTTTTTTAAGTCCAAGCTCCAATTCTCACATTTATCTGTGTTGCCTTGACCTAATTCCTAAAATCTATAAACTCCGTTCTCTTCATAGATGAAATGGAAATCATAACATGTCTCACTTCACATGACTGTTATTTGTTTTAAATATATAAAGCACCCATTCTGACACATATTTAAAAGTCAATAAAAGTAAATTTTAGGAATTTTTGAATTAGTCACTAGTATTATCATTATTTAAAGCATTTGCTTATTAGGAATCAGAGACTTGGATGATCACCCATCGTTATCACAAATGTTCCTTATCTTATTCATTTCTCATGCGTATACCAAACTGACTCATATAAAATATAAGATTTGCTTATAATTATGATGAGAAAGATGATGATGATTAAAATGAAGAACATGTTTAAAAAGAACTGTATGAGGGATTAAAAGCCACATCATTAGGATGTCCCATGATCCTGTCTGAGCCATGGTATCCCAAATAGCATGGCTTAATAAGAGAAACAGAAGTTAAAAATGCGAGTAGCCATTCACCATACACTTATGAAAAGTAAATATGAGGCTAAAATATAAGTTATTCCTGAACCACATACATGATGTGGCTATGTCCAGGCATCACCTATACTATTATTTATGGGGTTTTTTCTTTAACACAACACCATTTTTGATGACATAAATATGTTTTAAACGATGGTATCTCTCTCCCATAAATAGAAAATATTACCATAAACAGAAGGTAACACAAAATATGGTAAAATAATGCTATTAAATTATAGTTAGATATTATTTCCTGCCAATGGGACTGAACCTGAGATTTCTCATCTCTTTAAAAAACGTAAGGTTATTGAATATGACAAAACTGACTCATATATTTGGAAGCATGGCTCACTGATGGATTCAAAGTGATTTAGCATCATTTCCACATATTATCTAAAACCAATGCTCATGCTTCCCATGTGAATCCCACATTTGGGAATCTCTCCCTAGACCAACATACCTGAGTATTTTTTCTGTTCTAAATCCCATTAATCTTAGCCTGCTGTTCTTTTGCACTTAAAGAAGAACAAGTGGCTAATATCACTAAATATAAAGCACTCTTAAAATTTGGAAAAATATTACCAATGACATAAACATAAAATCCACAATGTGCATAAATGATCTTTAAACATATGAAAAGATGCTCAACCTCACTAAATAATGGGAGAAATAAAAAATTAAAACTAAACTATTTTTATATCTATCAAATAGGTAAAAAGGAATAGCAAACACCTATGATTATGTGGGACTTTTTGCAGATGTTTAGACACACTTATACTATGTTTTTCAGTAGTCTCCTATGTCACCTGAGAAAATAACTAACCAAAGTTAAATAAGTAATTCTTGCTGCTTTTCTCCCTTTAGCACAGATGTTCTTAAAACCTTTGATGTGTATGAGAATCAACAGAGGAATTGGGTAAAACTACAGGGGCCAGGCCAGACTGTACTTCCACAAACCTGATCCTCTGTATGCTTTAACAACTCTTCAGGTTATTCTGATATGCATCCTATTTGAAACCATAGCCCTTAGACTTTTCTGAGAAAGAACCAACTTAAAACTGAAACACCTGAAATTCGAAATACCTGTGAGGCTACTGGTGTGAAATTCTTATTTGAAAGTGCTTCATGTTTACTTTTTTACCCAAAGCATTAAAATAAGAATTCCAATCTTGGATTCACAGTTTTTGAAATGGAACTGGAAGATGGCTGCCTAGGACTCTCTGAATTGAATTCAATATATCAGGGAGATTATATAATTAGTCAGCCCATTTCAAGCATACACTTTATATATTAAACTCTTCCCCAGTGTATAAAAATAATGAATCTGGACAAATACAAAATTTGTCTATATAGCTGTATGTGTAGATATGCATACACATACAAACAATGAACTATGTCTGTGACAATAGAACATTTCTGTGAAGAGATCTACTACATACCAGCTTACATAACTTTGTATCAATCAATGCACCTAGCAAATTGTACCATAGTCATTATATGTGCATGTGTATACATATACATGTATATACATACGTTTATGAATAAATGATCCTTGAATCTTCTTCTGACACCTCAGAAATTTCCATTCATACGCAAACTAAATTTTTCTCAAAGTGTGGTAAAAAAAATGCTTTATAGCCTAGATACTTGACAAAAATTCAAATACCTGTGATCCACCCAATCCTACTAAATGAGAATCTTTCTAGTTGAGGCCTGAAAATTTTTCAGTTCTAATAAGTTTTTACACCACTAGATATATGTTCCAGAAGAGCAGAAACGTTGTCCCTTCTTTACTATCATTCCCCCAATGTCTAAAATATATTTTGCACAGAGTGAGTTCTTGAAAAATACTTGTTGAATGGATGAGAGAATAAAATGTACTTCTCAAATCATAATGACATTCTGATGTGCCTCAGAGTCTGAAAAGTACAGCTACATTCTTTTGATGCTTCAACCTAAATGGAAATTCTTTCCTTTATATATAGTTATGCTTCAAAATCAGGGAAGTGTGGTACTCATCCCAAAACAGGACGTGTGCAAGGAGAAGACCCCTACTTTGCTACACAGCCTGTGGTATCTTGGAGCTCTCCGTAGTTCTGAAACTGTTTTTCCAGCTTCCCCTGTCAAGTTTAACCACCTTCCTTCCTTCCTTCCCTCTCTGCTTTCTCTCCCTCTCTTCTCCCCCTCCTTCTCCCTCTCCCTCTATTTCTCCCTTCTTTCTCTCTCTCTCTCCTTATTTCCCCCCAGTTAGTTGCCCTTAAGTAGGCCTATCACTGTAGAGAAGTGGTCCTGAATTGGATGACGTTTTTCCCTCAAAGGGCATTTGGCAATGCACTCATTTTGACTGCCATAACATAAGTGCGGGGGAATGTACTGGTATATAGGACATAGAGGCCAAGGACACTGCTAAACCTCATACAATGCACAGGACAGCCTCCCACACTAATACATTGTTTGGTACAAAATCTCAACAATGCTGCTCTTGAGAAACTCTATGATCCAGTGACAGCTACATGCTGGGCATGTCTTCCTCAAATAGGATCAAGTTCAGTTGAAAATATTGCTTTGGTAACAGCACAAATGTATTCAGTCCTAACTCTATATAAGCACCATCTCTATCTAAGCCACCATTAGCTCTTACCTAAACTATTACAAGTGCATTTTCATGCGTAATCATAAGTCAATGCATTTCCCTTCACACTTAAAAGCAATTCTTCATGCTTTCCATTGTCCTTAGAATATAATCCAAAATTAACCATGATTTATAAAATCTTTTGTGATTTAAGCAATATTTGTATCACCAGCTTAATACAGGGCTATTCCCTCTATGTTTACTATCCTCTATCCACAATACCCTTTGAAAACTAATAGAACAAGCCAAAACCTTTCCTGATTCAAAACATTCACTCTTGCCCTAGATGAAACCACCATCTTCACTTTTATTTTATTTTTCTTTTTTTAGGTACCAGGGCCGGGGATGAATCCGGGACCTCGTATATCATCTTCAATTTTGCAAAATTTATTTATATTCAGTCATCCAGTATCAGATTAATCCCCCCCCCAAAGTGTTTTTTTCTATCATATTTAAAGTGATTGCCTCCAATTATTCTTTATCAGACATTGCTTTTGTATTTAACTGCACATTTATGTACTTTCTGCCCCTCTCACTTCAATACAAGCTTCATAAGGAAAGATGCCATATATATCCTGTGTTCCCCACATATAGGACATTGCTTCAATTTGCGTCATATCTAGCAATAAATAATTTTTGAACGAAGAATAAATGATGTATAGATTCAAAACAAAATGGCAGTGTTACAGCAAACCACATTGCTCAGAATATTCATAGAGAAAAAAGACTATAGTTGCTCACTTTCAGAGAAGCAAAATTAACCCCTTCTAAAGTGAGTCCATTTTGGAAATCTAGATCAGTGCTTAGTAGTGCAAAGGCTCAAAATCAAAACTCAAAACAAATCAAATCACTGGAAGTAGTCCCATTTTTAATTAAGCATCCTCTGTACACCTGGATCTGCTGTGTACTTTGTTTAGTTTGTTAATTATATTGTATGACAAGTAGAGCAGGGCACTCATATCAAATGATTTATTGACTCAAAGAATGTAAATTCTTTGCTTTTTGCAGACACTTTGGGCATACTTGAGACAAAATAGATAATTGGTCTCACCCAAAGCATTTTAGCTTCACTTGTTCTTTACTCTTACATATGTATGTACACAAAAGAAATCATTTATTTTCATTTCTATTGATAACTCCAGAGTGAAATCTAAATTATGCCCTTTGTTTGTTGGAAGGAAACAATTTTCAGACCATTGAAAGAATCTTGAATTATACAACTGACATAAAACAAAAACGTCAAACTAGTGCAGGAAAAACTCTATACCCCTGTACTTAATAGTAATAAATACTGATATATACTCTAAATTGCCAATCAGGGCTCAATAGCAGAGATTTTAAATTATTGATAATTGACATGTTATCAATTATGAATCGATGCTATTGAAATGAATACACATTTCTAAGAAAAAGGGAACTTTTTTGTATGTTAATGTATGAATACTTTTTTTTGAGAAACCTACTTCAATTATGTTTGTCATTTCTTGTTTAATTCAAATAACTATATCAGAATTTATGGGCATAAAGTTTTATCCATTAACAGTGACATGAATTCAGAGCCTATGGATTCTTTACTCCTGGTAGGTGCAGAGTGGATGGGAGGTAGTGGGAGAAAGTCATGGCTCACACCCTTTCTCTCCTTCTTCTTAATAGGAGCATTGAGTGAGGCTATTTATCTCACCTACTCTTCTTTTTCTACCTCTATCTCTTTCTCCCTTGCTAGGAAAATACTGACTGGGTCACACTGAATTTAACAGTCTTCAGGGATTCCTAAAATGTGGGCTTAGAATTATGTGCCTTACCAATTTCTTCAATGGTAAATAGCTCATCTTTTAATTGTAAAGGTTCTGGCTGGTCCTCTTCCTATCATCATCTAGCAAAATATTTGTATCAATGCACATGTACATCTGAAAAAGAGAAAGTCATGTAAACATGTACTAATTATATTAATTTAAACTTTTCACAATCCACATTTTGTTAGGTGGATACTTTTCTCCCCTAATAATCTGACTTATTTCTATTGAATATTTTTCAGTAATGCATATCACAGAAAAAGAAATTGTTACTTTCATAGATACCTGTTTTTCTGCTCATAAATGGTTAAAAAATATTGCTTGCTGTCTAAAATTATTTTATGGGGACTTGCTTTTTTATTTTGCCTCTTTACTATGTTTATTTGATGTTTTAAACTTAAATTGACTTGATGATGAAATGCATAATTCTCTACATTATTTTCACAATAATATCATATTGTACAAATGAAAAAATAAATAACACAGCTTTGATTAATTCCCAGAATTCTACAAATGATCTCACCAAGCATCAATGAACATGAATGAAATTTTTATTATTTCCTTTTCACCAACAGGGATCTCTCTTTTGCCAGGGTTCTTGACAAAGTTCAGTAATTTTCTAGGATGCTTACTCTTTACACTGTTATATCAAAGGGGAAAAAATGAACTTCCAGGGGGGGAAATACTTGGAAGTAAAAGCACTATTTATATTTCAGAGTGAATGAATAGAGTACTCAGAGATTTCCAAGCAATGAGGTAATATGATATAACTTTGCTTAACATACCATAAAAATGCCAGCTAATATAAAGAATATGTTCCCACTGGCATTATTTCCCACTTGGTTCCATTTCACAATTCAAACATGATTTTCTATGCAATCCCACTGAGCATACCTATTTTTTTTTATTTGCCTAATGTGGCATAGCAGCAATATATCTCTGCAACTGCTACCCACTAAAATATACATTTTTCTTCAAAAACAAAATGGCAGTTATTCTTTCCACTGGGTTATAATTTGTGAGCTTTATGTACTACTTTGGATTAAGATTATTGTATATTTCTTTAATTTTTGCACTGCCTTTCAGTCTTTGTACCCATGTCCATGTGTGCAATCACAATATATAACATTTAATAAACTTTTTAGTAAAGATATGATAAATTTTTTCACATCATCAAATGGTATTCTACAACATAATTACATAATTACATCATTTAAAATAACTTCATAGAATGGACAATATATAGAATTCCATAATTCTCTTATTTGCTGACCATTTTTTAACTTTTTGGCTATTTTAAGTAACAATCAAAATTCTTTAAAAACTTGGCAATTTTATAACAAAAATATGATTCCTTGTAATTTTAATTTCAATTTTTGTTATTTCTAGGAAAGGAAAAATTTTTCCTTTGTTTAAAGCATATATATACACATACACACACTCTTTTTGAGATGATTAAGTACAGCTATCATTAATTGAGGATAATGACAAGAATAAGGTGGTATGTTTTATAGGATGCACTATCTCTTGTTCATCACATTAACTCCATAAAGTAGATTTTATGATTCACATTTGATACAGGGACCAAATGTCTATCAACAGATGAATAGGATAAGCAAAATGTTGGCATATATATACAATGGAATATTACTCAGCTGTAAGAAGGAATGAAGTACTGACACATGCAACAACATGGATGAATCTTGAAGACCTTATGTTGAGTGAAGTAAGCCAGTCACTAAAGGATGAATATTGCACGACCTTACTGATAGGACCTAAGCATATTGAGCAGACTCACAGAGCTAGAGTCTGGAAGATAGGCTATCAAGAGACAGAAAGGGGGTAGAGTGTGGTGAGCTGATTTTCAACATGGGCAAAACCCATGACAAGGTGGAAGGGGGTGGTTTGGCAGTGGATGGGGTGATGGTGGTGAGTGGGGTCGATGGTGCTAGAATATAAGAGTGAGCAGAATAAGGGGGTTGGGCTGGATTATCGATGGAACTGGGGAGAGAGCTGGAGGAATGACCAGGTGAACTCTGAGGATCTATATGTCTGTGGTTGAAACTACAATGGTGGAGACCCACACAATAAACAAGAAAATATTAAACTCCCATCTTCGGGAGTGCTGCTACATTCTCTAGTAGAGGGGCAGTAATCTCTTGAGTACATAGACAGTGCCTAATAAAAGAAAACGGACCAGTATGTCAAGCCCTCAATAATAATGCATGTACTATGAACCTTTATTCTTCATCAATTAAAACTTAATGGTTGCCATAGGCTCTAAGGGGAAATGGAGGGAAGAATGGGTGGAACATAGGGCATTTTGGGGGCTCTGGAATTGTTCTGCATTATCTTGTATTCACAGATACAGACTGTTATACATTTTGTCAGAATCTATAAAAGTGTATGGTACAAAGTGTAAAACATTAACTATGGTTAGTAGAAATGTATCGGTAATTGTTCATCAATTGTAACAAATGTATCATACTCATGTAGGATGTTACTGGTAGGGGAGGATCCGGGGGTGGTGGTATATGGGAATCCCCTATATTTTCTATGTGACTTTTCTGTAACCTAAAGTTTCTTGGAAAATAAAGTGGAAAAAAAAGACACTTGGGGGAACATACAGAAGAAATTGTTGATATACATAAAGGAAAACAAGGATAACAGATCTTAAAGTGATGAAAGGCAAAATGCAAAAAACATTATTTATTTATATATATATATTTTGTTTTATTTTAATAATATTTTTGGCTTTGTTTTTGAGGAGGTTTTGGATTGCAGAAGGGTTGCAACTGTGGAAGAGGAGGATTACTGGTGTGGGGTGTCAGTGATGGGGGAAGGTGGGGGGAGGGTACACCTAGGGCATGTCTCTATGGAATATAAATGTGTTCATGTGGTCATGGGGTATTGTCTTGGTGGGTGGAGACCCACACAATAACCAAGAGAATATTGGATTCCCATTCTGGGGTGTCCTGCTATATTCTCTAATAGAATGGCAAGAATATCTAGAGTATATGGACACTGGCAAATGAGGACAGACCCAATATGCCAGGCCCTTGATATTGATGCATGTAGTTATGAACCTTGTTCTTGTGAAATTGAAACTTAGCCTAGTAATATGTATTGCCTACAAGTAACCTCCTGAAGGCCTCCTTGTTGCTCAAATGTGGCCTCTCTTTAAGCCAAACTCAGCATATAAACTCATTACCTTCACCCTGGTGTGGGACATGACTCCTGGGAATGAGCCTCCCTGGCACTGAGGGATTATTACCAAGGTCTAACTAGCGATGCATTTGGAAAAAACCTTAATCAAAAGGGGGAAATATTAAATACAAGTGAGTTGGGAAGTCATTCCAGAGATTACACTATGCACACTTATGACTGCCAGAGTATACAGTACCTCAAGCAGAGTGCTCCTAAGGGCTCTAGAGACATCTAGGTACTATAGGCAGGGCAGACAGCCCAGGAAATTGGCATTCTTTGGAAGATATGATAACCTATTTCCCCAATGTATCAGAGTTAGACTAATTTATAATTTTCCTATACATGGTTCTGCTACCCCTTTTATTTGAACCTATAATTAGCACTATACTTATTAAATATATGTTCCAGAGACTTAAATCTTTGGTCTGTCCATATGCCAGCCCTGAATCTCAGAAAGAGTTGCAACACCTACTCTCCAGTTCACTGGAGTTGTCCAGGACAACTAACAAAAGGATGATGATGGACAATGCCCATCCCCAAAAACAGAGTATCTACAACTGCAAGCAAGACAGTTCCACCTGTTTTCCCCATGGGATCTAAGCCCTCTCTCAATCATTAGCAGAGTGGGCATCACCATCCCCAAATCCTCAAGATTGAGGAATGAACAAACATAAGGTGGGAATGAAATTATGGATTAAAGCAGACTAATTATTATTCTAGTAATGGAAGAACTTGTAACATTGATATAAATGCAGTGGTCATCAAAGGTTCTAAGGGGAGGGAGAGAGAGGAATAAGTGTAACATGGGGAATTTTGGGGACATTGGAATTGTTTTGCATTATATTTCAATGGCAGATACAACCATTATACATTTCATCAAAATCTATAAAATTTTTCAGTGCAAAATGTAAACCACAATATAAACTATAGACCATGATTAGTAGCAATGCTTCAATATGTGTTCATCAATTGTAACAATTGTACCACACTAATGAAAGATGCCGTTAATGGGGGGAATGTGTGGGAGGAGGAGGGGTGGGGTATATGGGACTCCCCCAAATTTTTGATGCAACATTTATGTAATCTAAAGCTTCTTTACAAATTAAGGAAAAATAATATTGAACCAGCCTTGTATTCCTTGAAGAAATCCCATTTGGTCATGGTGTATAGACATTTTTATATATTGCTGAATTCTATTTGCTAATATTTTGTTAAGGGTGTTTGAGGTTTATATTCATGAGAGATGTTGATCTGAGTTTACATTTTTAGACTGTCTTTTTCTGGTTTTGGTACCAGGGTAATATTAGCAACATGAAGTGAAGTGGGAATTGTTCCCTCTTCTATTTTCCAGATTGTGTAGAATTGGTGTTAATTCTTCTTAAACATTTTGTAGAATTCTCCAGAGAAACTATCTTGTTTTGAGAATTCTGTTTTTGTGAAAGTTTTTAAATTATAAATTTAATTCCCATTGTAGTTATAGGGCTATTCAAATTACCTATTTCATATTAAGTGTGTTGTGGCAGTTTCTAATTTTCAACGAAGCAGTCCTTTACATTTAAATCGTCAAATTTATGTGTAGTATTCCCTACTATCTTTTTGAGGCCTGCAGCTTCTATAGTGATAAACTGTTTCATTCCTGATATTGGTAATTAGAGTCTTCTCTCTATCAGTTTTCCTAGAGTTTTGTCAATATTATTGATCCTTTTAAAGACTCAGCCCTTTCCTTGATATTCTCCATTGTTTTATTTTTATTCAATTTCTTTGAATTCTACTCTTATAATTCCTTCTTTCTAATTGCTTTGAGATTATTTTGCTCCTCTTTTACTAGGGTACTGAGGAGGTAACTACTGGCCCTAGTCTCAAAGCATACTATCTGGATAGGCTAAGAATTGTCCAAACCATAAATTTTTGGTTCCTTTGCACTTAATTCAGTTCTCAACTTATCCCTTTCTTCTCACATTTTACTATATGCTGCATGGAGAAGCCAAGAGGAACCTTATACACTTAGCTTGGAAATCTCCTAAGGTAAAAACCCAAGTCCATTACTTGCAAGTTCTGCCTTCCATCTGACATCAGAACCCAATATCACCAAGTGCTCTGCCATTTTATAATAAGGATCACTTTTCTTCAAGTTTTCATCTCCTTCTAGCATTTTAGCAGAAGTACATTTAATATCCATGCATATTTCTACCATTTCAAAACAATCTAGGCTTTTTCTATTAAATGCTCCCAAACTCTTCCAGCCTCTATCCCAAAACCTCTTCTGCATATCTAAGTATTTGTGATAGAAGTACCTCATTTCCAGTAACAAAAACTGTCTTAGTTTCCTAGGATGCTATGACAAGCACCACACAATGGGATGGCTTAAGCAACAGGAATTTATTGACTCGTGGTTTCAGAGACTGGAAGGTTTACTTCTTCTTGGGGTCAATAGTGTTCTGGCTGGCTAACAAACCTTGGGTTCCTTGACTTTCCTGTCACATGGCAATTCTGTCTCCTTTCTCTTCCATGTTTCATTGATTTCTGGCTTCAACTATTCCACATAGCTTTCTGTAACCATAAAATAAATTTATTATACTTATAAAGGACTCCAAAAATCTGTATTGAGATCCAAACTCATTCAGTTAGGTCATACCTTAACTAAAAATATCAGTTTCAAGAGATCTTATTTACAATGTGTTCATACCACAGAAATGCAGACCAAGATGAAGAACATGTCTTTTCTGGGTTATACAAGCCTATCCACCATATTTGACTAGAAGATAGCAGTTACCGTCTAAACACTTTCTGTCTTGCTAGGCTGACCCTTTCCTTGTCCTTTGGATAGAAAGAACAGACTTTTGTTGAGGACTTACTGGTCTGTGCCACTGGCATATTAATATTACTGGCTTCTTCAGCTCTAAATGTAGGATATATAAGACTAAGAGAAAACCTAGAGACTCAGCACCATTTTGTTTCTGAGGTCCAGCAGTCCTAGCTGGTTTCCTTTCTTATCTCCACTTTCCAGCCTTCTTATGTTTGTTTTATATATAATGTCCAGTGTTTTTACTTGTACTTAGTAAAAGGAATAGGAAACATATGTCTACTCTATCTTACTGGAAGCAGAAATCTTTCAATATTTCCTTTTGAAAACCTTTTAACATTGAGTCAAATTCTCCAAGAAAAAACTTATTTTTACAAGATGTGGAATTTAAATAATCTCTAATAAAGTATAAGCTTTTGCTACATTTTGACTCATATTGAGGGTATCTATCAGGTGTCCCAGTTGAAAGCCCTTTTCTGCATCCATACACTGGAATGCCATTCAATATGCTGTTTGTTAATGGGAGCAAGTGCAAAATATTAGTCAAGTATTTGTAGGTTTTGCTACAGGAAACTGAACCCCAGAAGTGGAAACAAATTTCCTATGCTCATATTACTAAATTTGGAAATTAAACAGGGACATTGATATCCATCATCTACTCATCTACCATCTTGAGACCCATTTCAAGTCATTTTATGTCTTTGATCATCAGTTTCTTCCTGTGCACAATGGTAA
Organism: Cabassous unicinctus; assembly: GCA_029593785.1. Classification (NCBI taxonomy): domain Eukaryota; kingdom Metazoa; phylum Chordata; class Mammalia; order Cingulata; family Chlamyphoridae; genus Cabassous; species Cabassous unicinctus. The sequence continues at coordinate 81,189 of JAQZBX010001345.1, forward strand.
TAAAAACTAAAGCCCAAAATTATGAATATTAAATAACAAGTTACATATTGATATCTACTATGTTCCTGGCAAAAAAAATATATATATATATATATATAATGTATATATAAATAATGAATATTATGTATATGCTCATAATACACATAATATTAAATCAAGGGGCAGATACTATTCTACTCATTTTACAGATTAGTAGATGGAAGCTTTAAGTGACTTGTCTAAAGACAAGTAGATTCTATGTGATGGGACTGGCAAATAAAAGCAGGACTGTTTCCTTCCACGGCCTTCTTTTCACATGATAAGTGATAAGACATTTTGCAGTGGATGAAAGTCTCCCTCAGGAAACACTGATACACAAAGTGGTGACAAGGGCCTTTCTCCAATGAAAAGCCAACAGGTTCCTTGATACATTATAGAGCTTATCCAAAAATGAAGTTAGGAATAGATTCCATTCACCCAATCTATAGACATTGATTACTTACTACATGACAGGGACTCTTTTAAGGTCTGTGGATATAGATGATTCTTCTAGGCTTAAGAAACAGTGAGTGTCAAAGGCCTATTCATGGAAGAGAAAATAAAATAACAGTGTGGGAAGGTTGTCATAAACAAAGGTGGGTGTGAAGTTGGAGAGTTAGGCAGACGTCATATGTAAGGCATTGTAGGATGTGGTGAAGTATTTGGATTTTACTCTTAAGTGTGTTGACACTTATTTTTGAGGGTCATAAGGAGTGGAAGAACCTTATCTGATTGAATATTTGAATGATAGCCTTTGGTCGTTGTGTGGAGAAGTGAACAAGAGATGAAGCACAGATTTGGGAGATCCTCTTTAGTCATACTAGTCAGAGTTAGCCTTTTCTACAGAGAATAGGGTATCAGAAGCGATCCATTCAGTGCAGTTATACAGAATGACATTATGAAAAACAACAAAATTACAATTAAATTTTAATGTGCACATATTTTAAGTACAATTTTAAGCACTTCACATACATTAGCTAATTTAATCCATACTCTTACTGAAGTAGATGCTATTATTATCACATTTGATAGATAAAAAAACAACAACAACAAGGTACAAAGAAGTTATTGAATTTGGTCAAAGTTATGCTGCTAGTAAGTAGCGTAGCCAAGACTCCACAGCCTAGTCTCTTAATTAAGGCAGATTTTTGGAATTTACAAAAATCAGCCATTTGATCAATATATAGAACAGCTGCCTTTACAGATGGGAGTTAATTACCACTGAAATATTCAAAGATTTGCTGATGGGCATCTATCAGGAAAGCTGAAATATGGTTCTAACACATGGAGGAAAATTGGTCAATGTGATCTTTAACTTTCCTTCTGACTCCGAGTCCCATGATTCTAAATATAGATTTTTATTTTTTGACATTTTGGGGCCATTCAACTTGATAAAAGACTCTCTGTTGATTTATTTTATTGGGTAATAATTATGACTTTTTAAGTTAATGAACTTCAAATTTTAATTCCTTTAAAGCCAATTTAGGTACATATTATCTTTAAAAATACTTTATAAATAATCTTATAAGATGTAATTAATTTCTCATATTGCCATCCTGAGATCACAATATTGCACACTTTTTTAAAAAAAAACTAAAACTAGAATTGTTCAGGATGACACTAGAGCTAATGGTTGAGTACTGATTTTTGCTTCAAATGCCTCCTCTTTGCACAGATCAGCACGTGTTCTCCATGCCTGTTTTCTTGGTTTCTTCACAAAGATCAGACAACCCATGTCCTTTAAAGTCATGAGGAGTTGGGGGATTAGAAGCTATAAATTTGTCACAGTCAGACCTCCAAATCTTTTAGGTTTCTCTTCTTCTTCTAGATAAATTAAGCATCAGTATTCAGTTAATTGTTGTTCTTTGCTCTCATATAATGCTGTACTATTAATTCCAATAAAATATTCTTTATGTATTCATTTACGTTATGATTTTATTAATCTGCTACCTTCAGTGCATTTTATGCCTCATGGAGGTAGAGACTATATCTGCTTTTTCTTGCCAGGCCACATAATCCAAGGTCTATTGAGGAATTGATGTTCAAGAAACAATTAATGCATGAATAATGAAGAAAATAAATGATGAAATAGAATTCAGGAACCTGACTATTGGCATGGGTGAGGTAGTGTCAGAGAGATGACTTTTAATCTTAAGTCAAGGACAGGAAATTATCTGTAAGAAATTTGGGCAGGAAGATTAAATGGGAAGCAACATAGTCTAGATCTAGAGTGATATGAATGGGCATCCAACTATAAACCTCAAGGAGATGTGTGAGGATATTATAAAGCCTGAGGGAGGAAAAGAAATGTGACTTAGCCTTGACAGAAAAGAAGCTATCAATTAGTTTGGCTTAGGCATCAAAGTACAATTCCCATTATACTAAATGAAATCCAATAAATCAAGCATTCAGCAGTTAGGATATGCCTAGAATTCTACTAAACTATGTGAAGATATAGGATGTGTCCTGGGCTTTGTATATCTCAAAATCATATAGGAAAGATAGGATTAACATCCATTATCATTTAGGACCATGTAAATTCAGAGATTAAAGGGATCTAAACTGATCAGAATTCACTATAGTAAATGAGATTATCTTCACTCTTCAGTCTGATGTTCCCCAAGACAGTCAATTTGCTAAGGCAGAAAAAGGCCATAGTTACTTTCTTTAAAAATACTTTTATCCTGAGAACTAATATATTAAGATACTATAAACTGAATATTACAGTGAAATGTTAGGCTTAAGAAATCCTTTTGAAGTGTAAAGTATGAATCAATAAATACTAATTCATTAATTTTTCTTATAATTTGTAATAGCAGCATTTTATTTTCCTTACAGGTTAACTATCAAAATTTCAAAAGGAGAATATCAAATTAATGCATTTAGATTCATTTGTTAAGTTAAAACTTTACCTTAAACTCTTGGCAAATTTCTCATTTCTTTTTGCCATATTAAAGCTACAATGGATAATACAATATGAATTTTCTGTTTGGTCATATACCATATAATGCACCTACTATATTTAAACTAAAATTCCATTTCTTTAATGCTATTTTTTCCTTCCTATGCATTAAATAAATAATAAAATGGCATGAATAGAACAAATAAAATGTTCCATATTATGTAAATTATGATGCTAATTGTTTTAGAAATGCAATCTAAATAATTACGTTTTCTAATGATAAAACATTACTTAGTTTGATTTAAGATAAGGGTTTGGGAGAAAATAAATTCCCTGACTTTATATAAAGTATGTCTAAATGGATAGAAAAGAATCATTGGCTTTGAATTTGCCTGCTTTTGTACTGATATATCTCCCAGACTGAGTACAGAGTAGATTCTCAAACATTTATTTTAATTGGCTATTTAATAAATTATATCATACA
>JAQZBX010001346.1:0-84451 GCA_029593785.1 Cabassous unicinctus
TTATAATCTTTTACTGGAGTCCTTTATAAATGGAGGAATAAAAAACTGCATACATAGAAAAGAGCTCTAGACAGAGAAGAACCCAGAAGGTGAGAGAGAAGTTCCTGGGAACCAGAATCTGGAATCAATGGAAAACAGGGGTGAGAGGACACCACTTTAGCCAGTAGCTGAAAGCAGGCAGGTCCAGAGGAGAGGGGAGAGAGAAGCAGAAGCCCCATTGTGCCGGATCACCCACAGTTGCATCTCAGGAAAAAAACATCTGATGATATCTTGATTTGGACACTTTCACTGCCTCAGAATTGTAAGCTTATAAATTAATAACTTCTGATTGTAAAATCCAACCCATTTTTGGTATATTGCTTTTGTAGCCTTTAACAAACTAAAGCAGTGATGAACATCACAATGTTTCCAAGTAATAGTTATATAATCTAACTACTGGCTGAAATAATTGGTAACATTACTTTCATGCACATAAATTCATTTACCTTAGTGATTGTATTAGTCAGGGTTCTCTTGAGAAACAGAATCAAGAGGAGATATCTGTCAATAATATGAGATTTTATAAGAGTCCCTCACACAGCCATGGGGATGCACAAGTCCATCTTCTGCAAGCAGGATGCAAACCAGGGGCTCTGATTAAAGTCCAATGAAAGGTCTTGATGAGTTTCTGGGAGAAGTTGGCTGTCCAAAGATGAGCTGGGAAATTCTCTCTAAATGTTGAAATCACTTCCCCTTTTAAGGCATTCAACTGATTGGATGAAAGCATCATCCATTGTTGATGCAATCTCCCTGATTGATGCAGATGTAACAGCTATCCATGGAGTAAACTCACTGGTGACCAAAGTCCATAAATGTTCTTGTGTGTTAATTAACCCAGTGCTTGCTGGACCAAACACCTGGACACAATTACCTGGCTGAATTGACATATTAGCCAAACCATTACAGTCCACCCCTTGTCAACTCAGCAACCATACGCATTACCTTAATCCATACTTAGTCTCTAAGTAAAAACAAAAACAGGCAAGCAAACATGAATATTTCTGCCTAACAATGTTCAACTCACCTGCATGCAACTGGAAATGCATTAATTCTCTACAGAATAGCATGCAAGTCCTTGGGTAATATTCACTCTGAAACTTTTCATATGATAGTGGAAAATGTTGGGGAAGAAAACAAAGAAATTTGTTTATGTACGTATACAATTATGTTCATAACAAAACAAGGAAAAAGGGTTCATGACTATTACAGTCCTCATTTCTGTAACTGGTCATATGGTTGAAGTTCATATTTATCACTACTTTCTTCCACCACCCATTCCATGTTCCCGTTACCCTCAGCAAGAACTTCAGCTTGCTGTGGTTCATTACCTGGTGGGGTGACCAAAACATTCATTCCCGAATTTTCTAGGCCATTGTTAGTACTGCTTGGATTGGTTTGTTGCAATTTTCCATTGACTTTATTCTCAGGGCATGGCAGTACTAGGAGACACACTAGAGGATCTCCTGCATTCCAGGCAAACTCTTCTTTATCCTCATTATGTAGATGTAGCCCTATTTCCCCTTGATAGTCAGGATCAATCACCTCAGGCAGTACAGCAATTCCCTTCTTTACCTGTTGATTCACAGGTAAGAGGGAACAAAAGTGGCCAGGTGGCAGTCTTAACTTCCAGTTCAATGGAATCATTGTTGGGTTCCCTGGTGGCAGAACTCCTCCTTTTGGGACTAAAACCTGTAGACCAGCAGAGCTTAAGTTTGCAGGGACAGGAAGCAAAAATTTTCCTAGTGGGTCACTAGGGATAATAGTGAGTGGTGCCATTCCCATTTCCACCCCTTGATTCCTGGACCCATGAATCCTGGTTATGGCAGAAACAGCAACATACAGTGGATGCTGATTTAGAGCATACACAGTTGTCACCTAGTTGGTGCCCTAATTGAGTCTTCAAAAGGCCATTCCACCATTCTATTATTCCAGCTGCTTCAGGGTGATGGGGAACATGGTAAGACAAGTGAATTCCATGGGCATGTGCCCATTCCTGCCTATCATTTAATGTGAAATGGGTTCCTTGATCAGAAACAATGCTGTGTGGAATGCCATGGTGGTAGATAAGGCATGAAGTAAGCTGACAGATGGTAGGTTTGGAAGAAGCATTGTGTCAAGGAATTGCAAACCCATATCCAGAGTATGTGACTATTCCAATTAAAACACTCACTGCCCCTTCCATGGTGAAAGTAGTCCAATTTAGTCAACCTGCCACCATCTATCAGGCTGGTCACCTCGAGGAATAGTGCCATATCAGGGGCAGACTGTGGGTCTCTGCTGCTGCCAGATTGGGCATTCAGCTGAAGCTGTAGCCAAGTCAGCCTTGGTGAGGGAAAGTCCATGTTGCTGAGACCATGCATAACCTCCATCCCTACTTCCATGGCCACTTTGTTCATGATAGGAGTGACTGGGGAAAGGGGCTGAGCATTAGCCACAGACCAGATCATCTTATCCACTTGATTATTGAAATCTTCCTCTGCTGAAGTCACCCTCTGGTGAGCATTCACATGGGACACAAATATGTTCATGTTTTATTTTCCCACTCAGAAAGGTCTATCTACATACCTCTTCCCCAGTCCTCCTTGTCAAAAATTTTCCAATCATGCTCCTTCCAAGTCCCTGACCATCCAGCAAAACCATTGGCAACAGCCCATGAATCAGGGTACAAATGCACCTTTGGCCATTTCTTCTTCCAAGCAAAGTGAACAACTAGGTGCACTTCTCAATGTTCTGCCCACTGAGAGGATTTGTCCTCACCACTATCCTTCAAGGATGTCCCAGAAAAGGGCTGCAGTGCTTCATCTGTCCACTTTCTGGTGTTACCTGCATATTGTGCAGAACCATCAGTAAACCATGCTGGAGTTTTGTTATCCGCAGTCAACTGATTGTAATGGACTCCCCAAGAGGTCAAAACTGTGGGCTTGGGAAGAGAAAGTAACATGGCAAGGGACCATGGACATTTGGGATACTTCCTCATAAAACTTTCATGTGCCTTCAGGACCCACTTAAACCCTAACTCGTATATAACACTTCCACTTTATTATGAAGTGCTGCTGTGCACACCCAAATTTATGGTTTGGTGGATCAGACAATATCCAGCTCATGATAAGCAACTCAGGTCTCATGGTAACTTGATTGCCCATATCAATAAATTCTGCCTGATCCAACTTATATTCCTTCCACCAATACCCCATACCCTTAGTATCCACTCCCACACATATTCCCTGGTTTCTGTCTATATAAGTTTGAAAACTCCTGCAGTTCTTTCAGAGTATAGCATACTTCCTCATGGATCACACTTTGTATTTCACCTTTGGGGGTTTGTTGTGATTTTAGTCTAGTAATAGGTCTCAAAGACAAGAAGGGTGGTTAGAGTGGGAAAGGAGATGGATTAGAAATGTCTTGCAAGCCACTGACCACAGGGCATTCTTTTGCATTTTCTTCTGTTGAAACAGATTAATCTCTGCAGGCAAGGGTTGGAAGGCAGATTCTTCAGGGCAGACTGCAGGTTGGGCAGTGTATGCTGGAGTTTGCCTGGTACCTGCCTCATGGCTGGGAGGAGGTACAGACTCTCTGGGGAAGGCTTGAGGCTGGGCAGTGTATGCTGGAGTTTGGCTTGTACACACCTCAGGAATGGAAGGAGGTCCAGACTCCCTTGATGAGCCTGGAGGCTGGATGATACAAGGTTGACAAGGTGTGGTCTCCACATGGCAGGCCATTGCAGGTTTATCTGATAAAGTCTCAGCAGAATTTAAGGTTCCAATATCCCCACCAATGGTATCATCATCCCATACGTCTACATCCCAATCATCGGGGTCCCATTCCTTTCCAATTAATGCCTTCACTTTAATTGCAGAAACCCTGTGGGGTTGAGATTTTAGTGTCCTCTGTAGTTCTGCTACTTGTACAATGAGAGTCTGGGTTTGATTCTCAGATATCTCAAGTCTGTGGTTACAGGAGACAAGATGTTCTTTCAGGGAACACATAGCAACTGTGATGATTAGGCTAACGTGTCAACTCGGCCAAGTAATTGTGTCCAGATGTTTCTTCCAACAAGCACTGGGCTAATTGTAGTACAAGGGCATTTATGGACTTCGATCATCAGTGAATTTCCTGCATGGATAGCTGTTACATCTGCATCAATCAGGGAAATTACATGAGCCATGGATAATGCTTTCATTCAATCAGTTGAATGCCTTAAAAGGGGAAGTGATTTCAACATTCGGAGAGAATTACCTAGCTCATCTTTGGACCACCAACTTCTCCCAGAAACTCACTAAGGACCTTTCATTGGACTTTCATAGGAATCTCTGGTTTGCAACCTGCCTGCAGAACCTGGGCTTGTGCATCCCCACGGCTGCATGAAACAGTCTTATAAAATCTCATATTATTGACAGATATCTACTTTTGATTCTGTTTCCTGAGAGAACCCTGACTAATACAGCTTGGTACTGGGAGTGGTTCTTGAGGAACAGAGTCTTAAACATGGGATGTCTGAGATGGTTCTGTGAGTTTGCAATTGGCTCTCTACTCCAATTGAACATAAGGGTACTAATGACTCCATTTCCAGTAATGAAGAAGTTGCTAACAGTCCATGGTGTGGGCTGACAATAGAGATATGCAAATAAGCATCACTGGATTCCCTACTTCCACACTTATAAGAAGCAAGGATCTGGGTGAGAGTACTTTCAACACCTTAATAAAATTCGGTGAAGTAAAAAAGTATAATGATGTTGGCTGGCTACTCCTAGATACTCTGGATATAGTTATAGAAGAAAGAGAAGAGCTAAAGTCTCCAAATTTGAAAGTGAGATGCCACATGAATGATGTGAAAGTTTCTATGTGTGCCCTGAGAGAAATCCTTGTCTCCTGTACCCACAGACTTGAGATATCTGAGAATCAAACCAAGACTCTCATTGTACGAGTAGCAGAATTACAGAGGAAACTAAAATCTCAATTTCACAGGGTTTCTGTAATTAAAGAGAAGGCATTGATTGGAAAGGAGTGAAACCCTGAGTATTGGGATGGAGTTTTAGCTCAGGTCCATCTCACAGTGAGTCCAGGAGTCCCTGGGACCTATTATGATGTTATTTCCCAAGTTCCAGAGTGCACAATTGGAATAGACATACACAGTAACTGGCAGAATCCCCACATTGGATCCCTGAGTTGTGGAGTGAAGGCTATTATGGTTGGAAAGGCCAAGTGGAAGCCAATAGAACTGCCCCTAGCTAGCAAAATAGAAAATCATAGGCAATACCAGATTCCTGGAGGGATTGCAGGGATTAGTGTCACCATCAAGGATTTGAAGAATGCAGGGGTGGTGATTCCCACCACATCCCCATTCAACTCTCCTATATGGTCTGTGCAGAAAACAATTGTGTCTTGGAGGATGACAGTAGATTATTGTAAACTTAACCAGGTGGTGACTTAAATTGCAGCTCCTGCCCCAGATGTGGTATCATTGCTTGAGCATATCAACACTTTCCCTGGTACCTGGTATGCAGCTCTTGATGTGGCAAATGCTTTTCTCTCAATTGCCATTAGTAAGGACCACCAGAAACAATTTGCTTTCAGCTGGCAGGGCCAAAAGTATATCTTCACTGTCCTGCCTCAGGATATAACAAATCTCCAGCCCTATGTCATAATACTGTAAACAGGGATGTTGATTGTCTCTGCCTCCCATGAGACATCACACTGTTCCCTTATATTGATGATATCATGTTGATAGGACCTACTGAGCAAAAAGTAGCAAAGACTCTAGATTTATTGGTAAAGCATTTGTGTGAGAGAGAATGGGAGATAAATCCAACAAAAATACTGTGTCGTTCCACCTCAGTAAAAATTTTAGGTTTCCAGTGGTGTGGGTCATATCAAGATATCCCTTCTAAAGTAAAGGATAAGCTGTTGCATCTGGCCCTTCCTATGGATTTTTAGACAACACATTCCTCATTTGGGTGTACTACTCCAGCCCATTTACTGAGTGACCAGAAAAGCTGCTAGTTTTGATTGGCGACCAGAAAAAGAGGAGGCCCTGTGACAGGTCTGGGCTGCTATGCAAGCTGCACTACGACTTGGACCATATGATCTAGCAGATCCAAGAGTGCTGGAAGTTTCAGTGGCAAATAGAGATGCTGTCTGGCCTGTGGCAGGTCCCTATAGGGGAATCACAATGCAGACACTTAAGATTTTGGAGCAAAGCCTTGCCATCCTATGTATATAACTACTCCCCTTTTGAGAAACAGCTTTCCACTTGTTACTCAGTCTTACATGTATTTATGGCTTTGAACTTCCCTCTCATAACTGCTTTCACTGCATCCCATAGGTTTTGATTTGTTGTGTTGTTGTTTTCATTAGTTTCAAGGTAGTTACTGATTTCTTTTGAGATTTCCTCCTTGACCCACTGTTTGTCTAAGAGTGTGTTGTTTAACTTCCATATACTTGTGTCGAACCTGTTTCTCTAGCCCTTAGTGATTTCCAATTTTATTCCGTTGTGGTCAGAGAAATACTTTGTATAATCTCAATCTTTCTGAATTCATTGAGAGTTGTTCTGTGGCCTAGCATTTGGTCTATCTTGGAGTATGACCCATGTGCACTTGAGAAGAATGTGTATCCTACTATATTTCAGTATAGCATTCTATATATATCTATTAGGTCCAGCTCCTCTAATATATTGTTTGGTGTCTTTGTTTCTTTATTGATTCTCTGTCTAGATGTTCTGTCAAATGGAGATAATGGTGTATTAAAGTCCCCCACTATAATTCTAGAGGCATTTATATCTCCACCTAGGCTTTCTCTGCTGCTATCACTGTTTATCTCGCAACCACATGGGATATAGAGGTTCTAATCTGATGCCAGTCAGCTAAGGAACCATTGGGCAAAAAATTAGAGGGGAGTGAGCACATTGTGCCAGTACCCCCTATGACACCAGAGGATGTTTCTAAGCTGTTTAAGTAATGTAAGACTCCTGAATTACTGATGCATGTGACAACATGGATGAACCTTGAGGACATTATGCTGAGTTAAATAGGCCAGACACAATAGAAAAAATATTGTATGACCTTTACTAATATGAACTAAGTATACTGCAGACCTGCGGAGGTATAAAAGGAAAGATAGGTTACCAGGAGATATAATGGGAATAGAGAATAGTGAGACCATTCTTAATCTGCACAGAATTTATACTTAGGTTGGTTGTAATATTTAGGAAATGGACAGAGGTGATGGTGGAACACTTATGTGGGTGTAATTAACAGCACTTAAATGTGTGTGTGTGAACAGGATTGAAAGTGGAAGTTTGAGTTGCTAGAAGGAAAACTAGAAGATAAAACATGGGACTGTATGACACAGTAAACTCTGGAGTGGCTGAGGACTGTGGTTAAAAATACAAATATAAGAAAGTTCTTTCAGAAGCTATAATAAAGCTGCATCACAAGTATAGATTATTGATAGTAGGGTGCTCAATAGACATGAAAGAGAAGGGAATTTTGTCAGTTTTGACCATGGATCCCTGGGAAGAGATAATCTATTTGCTTGATAGTTTGCAGCTGAAGAGAGCAGAGCATCTGAGCAGCTGATAAGTCCTGGAAAGAAATAAGCGCTATGCCAGAGTGATATAGGAATCCCTGAGAGGCAAGCCTTTTGCTAGTCGGCAGCTGAGATCAGAAGAAGCTGGGCCCTGTGGAAACTTAAAGGGAGAAGGTCTGAGAGACCTGCCATCTTGCTTCAACACATGGGAACAGACTTTGGTGAGAAAGCAGCCTTGAGTTGGACTCTTTCGTGCCTTGTAGCTGCAATCTTTTATGCCAAATAAATACTCTTTACAAAAGCCAACAGATTTCTGGTACTTTGCATCAGCACCCCTTTGGCTGACTAATACAGGTGGTATATGGGTAAAATGCATTGAAGACATACTTCTATGGAATATAAATATAATATTGCTGCCAGAGGTAAGTTTTCAGGATATATAGAGGCAAAGCAGCTAAAAAACTATTAAACTTCCATCCTGGAGATGTCCTGCCATTTTTTCCAATATACTGGCAAAAATCTCTGGAAAATATAAGCCTTGCCCAATGAAAATAGGCCAAGCCCTAGATCTTAATGCTTGCTCTTATGAACTTTATTCCTGCATTAATGAAATAAGGCATAACAATAACTAATGAAAATTTCCTTTCTTGCTCAATTGTTGCTCTCTCTAAGCAAAATCTACAAATAAACTCACTACTTTCTCTCTTATATGGGACATAGTTCCCTGGGATGATATTCTCTGCCATGGAGGGATTATTACCAAGTAATGATCATTGATACATTTGGGAAAAAGACTTTGACCAAAAAGGGGAAATATTAAATAAAACAGTGTATTTTATGGCCAAGAGATTTCAAAGTGATTTGGAAAGTCATTAAGGATGTTACATGTAATCAGGTCTCAGGCAGGTTTCATGAACTGCCATAGTAAACAAAGCCTCAAACAATAGTGATCCTGAGGGCTCTAGAGTTCATACTATCCTGAGGCTATGGATGGGTGGAGCTATTGTCAGGACATGGGAGCACTCACATCAGAGTTACAAATCCTGTCTTATCCTACAGGCCATGGAGGGTTATGACAAATGTGACCCTGTGGGATTGTGCTTGCCAGTCAAGGTAACAAATACCACATTACCACCTGAAACAAGGTACTGTGGGGATCCTGCCTATAATCCAAGTTCTCCCCAAAAGAGGAGTATTTATACCCAATATTAATTCATATAACAGTCCTATTTTGCCAGTTCTTCCAGCCTTCACCAATGAATGGTGATCAATGATCAATTATATCAACATTAGTGCACAAGGTCTGTCCATCAAAGTTTCTATTCCTAACATCACCTAATTAATAAAAGATATACACAGGTACACAGGAACATGGGCAATTGATTTTCCATGACTAACTTGGTCATAAGGGTTTACTTAGAGCCAATACTTAAAAAAAAATTCTCAATCACTGCTGACAAGAACTTAAGAAATGGTCTTTATAAACCACTTAATACTGTGACTATATAGTTGATATTTGATTATGAGTTGACTCTAAAGAAGGCCTCTGAGAGGACCTAGCCACATTCACTCATTGTTCACAGAAATGAGGCTGTGATATAACATTCCATTAAATACAAAGGTGACCAAACTTTGTCAAATTCCTGAGCATGATTTGGCCCTAAAAGGACAGACAGATTTCCATCATCACTCAAACACAAGCCCTCCTCAGACACAAAGATATTCAAAACACCTATTAGAGTTATTCATGTTCTGAATGTAAAACTTTCCACTTCCCTCACTTTCATTACAGCCCATATGCAAGATCACATGTATATCTGCTCTTTTCCACTTGAGAGAGACCCACCAATTTGCCTCAGAATTAACACAACAAGCCATTTTCCAAGCCATGTCCCATGTCCAATTGGGAACAAATTTAAGATGAGAGGCCTTGGCTAATTCCACATATGCCTCGTGGAGTTCTTGCACTAATCATGGTCAACAATGGCTCCCAATGGGTTTTTCAGCAAAGGTGCTCCCTTGTCTCCTGACCAATACACACCCATTAAAATGGCTGCTTAGTGGGGTTTCTATAATTAAAGTGTTTACATAGCACAACCATTCAGACTGTGCAATTAGATTCCCATAATGCCATGGGTGAGAGCTAGTCCCAGCAGAAGCTCAGAGTAGCCACTGAAGCCTCATTGGAAAAATGGAAATGGTACCTAGAGAGGGCTAAACCTCACAAATAGGTCTTTCTAAATTGTAGGTGCATGTGGCTTTCCCCACATTCAACACCTTGCCTCACAGGTCCTGAGATACTGGAAATAGCACCAAAGTGACCCTTCCCTACCATATGTGAAGCTCATTGGTACCAGCTGTCTGACATGTAAAGGAAGTCAGTGTATCTCATTGATGGCAACACTCTCATGATACACAATGAAACTCACTGGAGGGTCACAGAACATCACCTTGCCTCAACCGCCCCACTTACCCAAGATCACTGGGGTCTGTACAGTTGGCAGAGCTAACACTGGTACAGTTGGTGATCTAGCATGCTCAGAATTTCTAGTTGCTTAATTTCCAAATCTGTGAATCTTGGGCTGTGGTTAAAGGGCTGGGAGGTGGATCAGAACAATGGAAACAAAATACATTTTTTCATAAAAGAAAGGCACTTGTGGGTGATTCCAGATTTGGAAAGAGTTGACAACTTCACCTGTTTCCACTCTGTAGTCATTTGAAGCTGTAGGTATCCAATAAGTACATGTTCATAAATTTAAGTCATTCCTGTGGGTAGGAACCTATTGTAAGTAGAACCTTTTGATAAGGTGGTTTAACACACACAAAAAAAGATTAGTGTAATGAAAAATATTGATAAATTGAAGAAGAAAAACCACATGATCCTCTCAATTGATGCAGAAAAGGCATTTGACAAAATACAGCATACTTTCTTGATAAAAATACTCCAAAAATAGGAATAAAAGGAAGCTTTCTCAATATGGTAAAACACATATATGAAAAACCTAGAGCTTGCATTGTACTCAGTAGAGATAAGAAACAAGTCAAGGATGCCCACTGTCACCATTATTATTCAATATTGTGCTAGAATTTCTGGCTAGAACAATTAGGCAAGACAAAGAAATTAAACACAGGCAAATAGGAAAGGAAGAAGTAAAACTTTCACTATTCACTGATGACATGATCCTATAACTAGGGGATCCTGAAAATTCCACAACAAAGTTACTAGAATTAATAGAGTTCAGCAAAGTGGGGGGATACAAGATAAATATGTAAAAATCAATAGCATTTCTATACAATACTAATGTTAAATCTGAGAAGTAAATCAGAAAAAAAAATTCCATGTGTAATAGCTAGTCAAAAAATCAAATATTTAGGAATACATTTAATCAAGGACATAAAGGACCTCTATTCAGAAAACTACAAAACATTACTAAAGGAAACTGAAGAAGACTTAAATATATGGAAGAATATTCCATGTTCATGGATTGGAAATATCATAAAGATGTCAATTCTACCCAAACTAATTTACAGATTAATTGCAATCCCAATAAATATCCCCACAGCATTTTTGCAGAAATTGAAAAACCAATAATCAAATTTATTTGGAAGTGTATGGTGCCCCAAATAGCAAAAATGTCTTAAAAATGAACAAACTTGGAGGACTCTCACTTCCTGATTTTAAAGCATATTATTTAGCTACGGTGATAAAAACAGCAATGTTCTGGCCTAAGGACAGATGGATAGACCAATGGAACCAAATCAAGAACTCAGAAAACTACTGTTGCATTTACAGTCAAGTGATTTTTGACAAGGCTGTTGAGCCTACCCAGCTAGGCCAGAACAGTCCATTCAACAAATGGTGCTGGGAGAACAGGATAGCCATAACCAAAAGAAAGAAAGAGAACTCTTATTTCACACCTTACATAAAAATTAACTAAAAATGGGTGAAGGACCTAAATAAAAACAATCACCATAAAACTTCTAGAAAAAAATGGAGAAAAAACATCTTCAAGATATTGTGATAGGCAGTAGTTTCTTAAACCTTATGCCCAAAGCACGAGCAACAACAACAAAAAATAAATAAATGGGATCTCCTCAAAATTCAATACTTTTGCACTTCAAAGTCTTTGTCAACAGGGTGAAAGGCAGCTGACTCAATGGGAGAAAATATTTGGAAACCACATATCTGACAAGGGTTTAATATCCTTGATCTATAAGGATAGCATACCACTCAACAATAAAAAGACAAACTATCTGATTAAAAGATGGGCAAAAGGCTTGAAAAGACAACTGTCCAAAGAAGAAATACAAATGGCAAAGAAACACATGAAAAAATATTCAGCATCACTAGTGCTTAGGGAAATCAAATCAAAAGTGCAATGAGATATCATATCACACCTATTAGAGTGGCTGTTATTAAAAAGTCAGAAAACTGTAAATGTTGGAGAGGATGTGGAGAGAGAGGAAGGCTTATTCCCTGTTAGTGGGAATGAAGAATGTTACAGCCACTGTGGAAGACTGTTTGGCAGTCCCTAAGGAAGTTGAACATAGACTTCCCATGGGACCTGGTAATACCATTGCTAGGTATATACCCAGAAGAATTGAAAGCAGTGATATGAACAGACATCTGCACACTGATGATCATAGTAGCATTATTCACAACAGCCCATGTGTCCATGAACTGATGAATGGATAAACAAATTGTTGAGCATACACATGATGGAATATTATGAAGTGATAAGAAGAAAATAAGTTGTGAAACATATGACAAAATGGATGAACCTGGAGGACATTATGTTGAGTGAAGCAAGCCGGACAAAAAAGAACAAATACTGTATGATTGCCCTTTTAAGAATTAAATATATTATGTGAAATTAAACATATTATGTGAAATATGAATATTGGTAAGTTTGCCTATATAAGACTGTTCTTCTCTGAAGCTGAACAAATGTAGGTTAATGCTACAAAATATTAACATCGGACAAAAAATAACATTATACTAAGTGAAGGAGTCCAGACACTGGGTACAACATATTGTATGATTCCATTTATATACATTGTAAATATAAATCAATTTATAAAGGTGAAATTAGATTAATGGTTTTGTCCGGCTGAGGAAGAAATGCTAAGGGGTGTGGAAACTTTCTTTTTGGAGAAATGAAATTGTTCTAAAATTTTTGAGGTAATGAATGTACAACAATATGATTATACTGAAAGCCATTGATTATACACTCTGGATAGATCATATGATATATGAATATATCTCAATAAAACTGCCTAATATACAAAGACATAATTTAAGAATAGCCAGAAATAGCAGCTGTACAGCAGGGGAAACAGAGAGATTGATAGGTGAGGAAGTTTCTTATTTCTTTGTATGGTTTTTGTTTATTATTTCTATTATTGTTGAAACAATGATAATGCTTTAATAATGATTAAAGTGATGAATGCACAACTATGTGATTAAACCAAATACCATTAATTGTACACTTTAGATAAATTGTATGCTTTAGTAATATTTATCAATAAAATTAATTGGTTAAAAAAAAAACAAGGCAATAAGAGGAGCGGATGTGGCTCAAGTGGTTGAGCGCATGCTTCTCACATGGGAGGTCCCAGGTTCAGTCTTGGTTCCTCCTAAAAACAAAGTGATCAAACAACAAGCAAAGCAAATGGAAAAATCAACTCAGGGGAGTTGATATGGCTCACCCAGCCTAGTACCTAAAAAAACAACACAATGAAAAACAATTTTACACATAGTAGAATGGCCGCTCTTAAAAAAAGACAGAAACTGAAAACTAAAATGTTGGAGAGGAAATGGAGAAATAAAAACACTCATCTTTTCTGGTGGAAATGTGAAATGCTGCAGCCACTAAGAAAGACAGTTTGACAGTTTCTCAAGCAGCTAACTAAAGCATTTCTTCATGATCTGGCAATACTACAAATAGGAATATACCCAGAAGAACTGAAAGCAGGAATGGGAACAGATATTTGCACACTGATGTTCAAAGATGCATCACACACAATAGCCAACGGATTGTTATCAACCCAAGTTTCCATCAACCAATGAAAGGAGAAACGAAATATGTTATATTTGTACAATGGAATACTATTCAGCTGTAAAAAAATAATGAAGCCCTGGTGCACTTGCCAACTTGGATGAACCTTGGAGACATTATTTTGAGTGAAATAAAACAGACACTAAAGGACAAATATTGCTTGCCCTCACAGCTATGAACTAATTATAATAAGCAAACTCATAGAGTTAGCATCTAGAATATAGGTTACCAGGAGTTACATTGGGGTTATAGAATAGGAAGTGGCTGCTTAACATTACAGAATTCTAATTTAGGCTGACAGTAAAGGTTTAGAAACCAATGTTGTTGATGTAGCACATTAGTGTAATTAGCAGCAATGAACTGTATAGTTGAATGTGGTTTAAAGAATAAGCTTTAGGATATATATATTACTAAAATAAAAATTAAAAGATAAAATATAGGGCTATACAACATACTGAACCCTATTGTAGATGATGGACTACAGTTAATAGTAGAAGACAAGAATGTTCTTTCATGAATTATAACCAATATGCTATACTAATATTATGTGGTAATAATAGGGTGGCATACCGGGAAAATAAACCTACTGTAAATAATAGATAATAGACACAACTATTTTAAAATGCTTTCATCATTTGTAACAAAAGTTCCACACCAATGCAAGGTGTTGGTGATGGAGTTATGCACAGGAATCCTGTATTTTATGCATGATTGATATGTATTGATATTCTCTAATAAACGTATATGTGTACATATTTTGTTATGTTTTTGACACGTGAATCCACTTATTTTCTACAACTTAAAAAATGTAAGTACATAAAATGTAATGATAAATCTATGAATTTGTATAATGAAAAGATGGGTGACAGAGGGGTACAGGAAAAGGGTTTGTGTATATGGACTACAGTTAAAATTATAATTATAATAATATTTTTTTTCAAGTGTACAAGACATGAAATTCATGCAAACATTTAATAATGGGAAAAGTGCCTTTGTGTGTGTGGAGGTGGATTATATCAGAACATTGCTCTTTCTGTTTGATTTTTCTGTAAATTATAACTGCTCTAATTTTTTAAATGTAACAGAGGACAGAAGAGAACACTATGTATGATAAAGTGGTTATTTTAAGGAGACTTAATTATAAATACATATGCACCTAACCTCCCCAAAGTACATGAAGCAAACATTGTCAGATTTAAAAGGATAAGCAGATGGTTCTAAGTAATAGTAGATTTCAATATAACACTATCTATAATGCTTGGAACATCTGGACAGAAAATCAATAAAACAACAGAAGCTTTAAATAATACACACACCTAAAATGTCCATAAGAGGGAATACTTCATGTGAGGGTACATGGGAAGTCTCTACTTTCTGTATTAATTTTCTGTAAATGGACAAATGCTCTAATTTTAAAAAATACCATAATTAGTTGCTGATAATAAAATTTGAGTTTCATATGAAAAATAGATTTTAGAAAATCTTGTATGCTACACATGAGCTTGAGAAATTCCCAATATTTAGGAACTTGTATGTAAGGATTGCTGGTGATTTTAATAAATATTTTATTTTGATATGAGTTAGTCATATCTGTAAGATCTGCATCACTCCGTGAGATAATATTTTTCAGATGAACACTACTTGATGTTACAGAATCATGTATGGGTAAAACCCATTGAAATGCTTTAAAATATAATGGTCCATAATCAGCGGCAATGCCCCAAGATGTGTTTATCAATTACAATAAATGTGCCACACTAATGAAGGATGTTGTTTATGTGGGAGGGTGTGGGATGTGTGGCGAGTTGGGCATATGGGAAGCCCTATATTTTTTTTGTGTAATATTTATGTAATCTAAGTATCTTTAGAAAAATATTTAAAAAAATAAAAAAAATTAAAAATATAATGGATTTAACTCTGGTAGAACATGAAGTTTAGTAATATTGTTTCAGCTTCCAATCTTCTTTAAGAAATCACCACTTGTTGATACTTGGTGTAAAAAATTATTATTAAAGAAGAATATATATAATTATCTTAAAGCATTAGTCATATAATCCTTTTTTCTAACCATATATCTGTGGAAGGCAATAATTTCTTCATATTCTTCAAGCAAACTAATATATTGGATTTGAATGAATGAAAGAGCATATAGGAGAATTCAGCTATCTCCCAGTAAGCCAGGATTTAAATAAATTTTCAAAATGATTAATTCATTTCTCTCATTTTATTTTGGGTTTGAGAAGTAATATATTTTTGAAATATGTTAGGAAAGGATACTTGACAGTAGATTGATTTGTTATGAAAAATTAAGATCTTATTATTAAAACAACAGATTTTTATTTTAATAATTAAGTAATTATTTAAACATGCATCACTTTTAATTCTTAATATGTTAATTTTCCATGGATACAAGTTATTACAGATTTTCAGTAGTTCTTTACAGTGTAAAAAGGCCCTGGAATCACAAAACATGAGATCAGATGAATTATGTAAATTCTATTAAATTGTGGTCTGCAGTATTTTAAATAGCTTTAGATGGTGTCATTTTCTTTGTATTTTGTCTAATGCTGTCTTCTTTTGAGGGTTTTATTTCTATGACTATAAAGGTCTGGCACTATTAGATGCCTGGACTTCATGGTCCTTCGTAATCGTCTCCAGGTATCAAATCTGCCCACTTTCCTATGGACATTGATCCACCCTATATTATTCTTGTCATATCAGGGAATTATTGTAGCCTCTCAGATGGAGAAATCTTTCAGAGTTTTGCTTTTTGTCTAAAATACTCATACAAAGACTGATATTATGGAGTTATTATGAAAGTAGGTAAAGTTCTGCTGAGGCTTTGTGAAACCCTTGCCAAGTGTTCCCAGCCTGGTGTAGCCAAAAATTTCCTGTCCTAAGTGAAGGGGGATTTCTGCTTTCATCAATTTAAATTTTCTAATCACCAAATGTTCCCTATCAACTTTCATTCATAATTGTGTTGATTTCCTGTAGCAGTATGTGGAGACTTCGATTTTTCAGACATCATTTCACAGACTTTCGTTAGAGCTACTTATTCTCATACTCTCCTGATTGGCAACTATTAATAAGAATTTTCAGAAAAATAACAAATGGGCAACTTTCCTTTGTAAAATATATTCTAAAATTTATGCCATTTTCTTTAATTTAATAACTACTGGTCAATAATTGCCTCTTTTGTGTGGTGTTGATAATTTTAAATAGTATATGATTTGACTTCCCCTTATAATGTTAATTCAAACCCTTATAAAATTTAAAACATATTTAATCAAAAATGACTATGAAACACTTTTGATTACTTCTCTTTTGTAAACAAAATATTCTTTGCTAACTTGTCCTAAGCACTCTTATGAATTTATCTAATCTCAAGATAATAGCAAAGAATTCTTAACAATCAGAGGTTAAAACTTGTCTCGCTGAAGTTGAAGTCACTAGTTCCCCAGGGCTCCTGAGAGTTACGACACATAAGTGTCCTTCCTAAAGAAAGTCGTGTTTATAAAGAATCTAGAGGCACAATTGTTCCTATGATTACAGGTAAACATGAGTTTTCCTGAGAAGTTACTCCTTCAATATTAGTCCAGGAAGAATGAGGTAGATTCACAAATTTTGGGAAGTCTATATACCTGAGCAAAATTATAATTCATGTTATGGAAGATAGACTTGCTTCCTTGTTTCTTAGGTATATATGTATGCTTTAACTCATGTATTTCTTTAAAATGGCTAATTGAAAATTCACTGTGATGCATCTCAAGGTCATTTTTGACCTTGATTTATTTTTGCTTCATGTATAAATTGATGCTCATAGAATTTGAATATTTCTGGTTCTGTTTATATATATGATTAGTTTGAAAACTGGTACCTGATATTTTACAAATACTCAAAGTAAAATGATACACAAATTGCCAATATATAGAACTAGAACAACCACTATGAAATAAATATTATTTGAACTGGAATGTAATGTTTAGCCAAGAAATTCAGAGGCAGAAGAGAGTTACCATAGCATTTCATGGAAATCAAACCTTGTAATCAAAAACAGTCCTACATATATCATTGGATAGGTTGATATCCAGTGAGGTTTTTTTTTATGAACAAATTCTAATATTTATTTGTAAGATATTAAAACAAGATATGCTCTATATAGATTTTTATCATATATATTTATTTTATGTGTTTAACAATTGATGAGGGATAAGTGTTTAAGTATTTCCACTACTTAAAATTGTGACAAAAATAATTTTTAAATTTCCTTTATATAATAAGAAGCAGAGATAAACCCTGAAATCCCTTTCCCTCTTATGCCCAAGGCTATACATTTACCATCATGATGCACTCTGATCTACAAGATATATGATAAATCTAGCATAGGGATACTTGGGAATTTGTTCAGAACAAGTAGAAAAATGCAATCTAAAGACATGTAGGATAGGAAAAAACTTCTAAGGATAAATAACAATGCATGGATTTCGTATGGAAATTTTGTTATGTTTAATAACGTTTTAGTTAAATATTATCAGCATAAACACTGAATGTTATTTTAATATTTAATAAAATCTCTGCCTAAATGACAGTCTCTTCTCTTCATATATTGAGGATGATAGAGGAAATATTTATAATCAAAAGATTATTATAGAAAAACTATTTGCCAAAATATATTGCAAAAGTGCTAGAAATTATTATGAATATAATTCATAATATAAAACATAATTATTATCTACATAAGGTTCTAACCATTCTACATGATTTTATAATTACAAATGGATTATATATTAAAAAAAATAAAGAAATGTAGTTTCTAACATTTTTAATCTTACTACCCCTCTTTTCTATGTTTTCCACTTATAAAAATAACAGTTGTGAAATACGACTTCTCAAGGTAATTTTAGAATTGAAAGGAAAATTAAGATTGAAATAATATTTATTTATGCTTTGGTATGTTTCAAAAGTAAAATGGCTACAATTGTTATTGGGAGGGAGGAAATTTCTGCAAAATCTAGGAAAAAATTAGGCAAGATGCTTGGACAGAAATATGGGTCTTCATCAAATATTGGAATTCATGACTGATGAAAGGAAGCCTCCTTTGTGGAGGATTGATTTCAGATGGGATTATTTTCTTGGCTACTGTGTGCAATTATAAGGTAAATTGCAAAGAAAGGAAGGGAACTGTGGTAAACACTGCAACAGAAACCTGGAATCCACTAGATTTTAAGAGAAATCTTTAATTGATATTGCTGCTTAGGAGGAGAGCAGAGGCTCACACTCATTTGTTATAGAACAACTGAAAAGAAGGAATGGTGATGCCTCATCCATCTGGTCATCACCATGGAAACCATTCTGAGAAGACCCTCAGAAGCATTAATTAACTATGTTATAGAAACCGATTTTAAATCAGCTAGATTGGGAGATGTAAACAAATACCCAAGTCACCTGGTACATGAAGACAATCACAGTACAGTGTTCAAACAAATGGGCTGATGCAGAGGATCTGCTATAGAGCAGCTCTGAAATAACCATTTGCTGATGAAGGAATGAGAAAATAATCCCTGCTTATGCTGAGGCTGCCTTTGAAAAGATATTTTATTGAAATAGTGTAAATGACTCAATAACTGAAAGTTTTGTGAGCCTCATTTTAGATCTTTCAATATATGCATCATATGATCCTGTGAATGTTGAAATTAACATATGAGAAGGGATAAGGAAAGAAAGTGAAAAGGGAAATATGCGAATTCATTGGTTTCTAAATATTTGTGTCCATTTCTCTAAGCTGAATTCTTTGTAAGAAACTACATATTGATACCAAGGATGGCATTTTACTTGGGAGTAATATGGATTATCTGCACTGAGGTTTTAGTATAGTCTTGTTTTATTCTTTGACTATAGGGAAATGGAAACATATTAGGGAGCATGGGAAATCTCACTATTTTCACAGAATTCCTCCTCATGGATATCTCAACCTCCTGAGAACTTCAAGTCCTGCAAGGTCTGATATTCCTAATGATATATCTGGGAGCACTGACTGGGAATCTTCTCTCTGTTTTTGTCATGATAGGTAATCCACATTTACATTACCCAAAGTACTTTTTTATAGGCAATTTATCCCTCATAGACCTTTGCTGCATTTCAGTTACTAATCCCAAAATGATTGTGAATTCTCTGACAGGCACGAAGTCAATTTCTCTTCTAGCATGTGCCACCCAGATTTTTCTTGCAGCCTTCCTTATTCACTCTGAGTTAGCCTTCCTGGTGGTGATTTCCTATGATCGCTATGTTGCCATTTGCCACCCTCTGCACTATGGGCTCACCATGACTCCATGTCTGTGCATACATGCATCTGGTGGTTCATGGGCAAGTGGGTTGCTGTTTTCTGTTATCCACACAGGCACCATGTTCAAGCTTCCATTCACAGAGTCCAATGTGATCCATCAATATTTCTGTGACATACCTCAAATTTTGAGGATCTCATCTCCAGATGTTCAGTTTTCTGAGTCAATGGCCTTAACTCTAAGTGTTTTTATGGCAATAGTATGTTCTGCTTTTATGATTAAGTCATATATTGATATATTTTCAAAGGTGCTTAGGATGAATTGTCTGCAAGCCCATAACAAAGCCCTAACCACCTGTACCCCACAGTTGGTGGTTCTTACTTTGTTTATAGTTTCTGGGGTTAATGCTGCTTTTGGTCCCTTTGCAAAAAGACCTTCTGTTAAAAATCTTCTCATGGCCATGTTCTACACCATGATGCCCCCGTTCATAAACCCCATCATCTATAGTCAGGACAACAGAGAGATTAACAATGCTCTATGCATAATGTTCCACAGATATATTGAATTCCCAAGCAGGGTTTTTCCTGATTAAACAATTCTAAAAATTATTTGAATGAAATTTAATTTATATGAGATATATGTTCTAAATTTGAATGTACCCATAATAAATGCCTGGGGTTTTGTACTCTCCATATATTTTGTTGTTTCCTATGTTTCATGTTTCATGTTTAATTTGTTGTTTCCTATGCCAGCTAGATATCTGCTTCTAATTTTTTTGACTACTTACATTTGTGTAATTCACACATTCTTGTGGAAAAGTGTTTTGAATAACATTTTGGATATTTTTGAGTGATGCCAAAGAATAGTAACCTTTGGAGAAGACCATGGGTGAGTGCTATAATAAGTGCCTACACATTTGAGAGTATGTCAAGTTATAGAATACTGCTACCCTGAAAGGGAATATTGACAGTTTTGAATAAGAAAACTCAATTAAATTTGCCCTCTTTGCATTCACCTTTCTACAATAGCTTCACAAAGTAATAAGGTGATTAAGATTGAGATACAACTGCAGAAATAAGGACACAACTGCATAATTAAGGACACAACAAAGATATAGCACTGATATGTGTGCTGCATCCTCATTCAAAAGTGGACTATAAAAACCAGGACCACAAGACAGAATATTAACTGGAATATTCTCCTCTCTTCCTGTGATCTTGCTGAATAGTTTCATGCCTAGCTTGATGCATTCAATATTTCTGCATGATGAACAGCAAGTAGCTACCAAGTGTAATGAAATGTAGCAATTAGTGGAATAGGATTTTGCTTCAAGAATGTCTATATTACTTATAATATATGATACACTTTTCCCACCAAAAAGATATAAAAAACACCTCTCAATATGGAACTGTTTTTTTTTAATGTATTTCAGAAGATGAGTGAATATTCTTATAGTAAAGTAAATAATCTTTTGAAATCTCAAAATTGAACCCCAGAAAGCTTCTTTATACTTAGTATCTCTATCTAGAAAACTTTCATCCGTAAATAATTAGTGGTCTTTTAACTTCAGCCTTCATCCCACAACTGTTAAAATGCAAGGGTTTTATGGTTCAGTATTTTTATTCATATACAAGCAAACAATGAGTAATTATCAAAAACCAATTGTCATAAAAGTTAATAATCCTGGCTCTGATCAATATGGTGGACTGAGACATTTCATTTCTCTATAACCTGACTGAAACTTTGAACAATTAGCAAAAACTGACTGAAATACCTTTATAAAACTCCAGAAAGCAGTTAAAGAATTGCAAAAATGGGGTGAATGAGGAACCAAGCAAAAGCCATCTAAAAACTGATAAAATCTCATGGCACCTTGGCTGGCCCTTTGACCACTCTTAACTGGCTAGAAACGGAGCCAGCCTGAACTCCTAGTTTGGATCCTGGGTCCTGGTTCTAGAGGGAACACAGTAACCAGTGTGCAAATACAGGGAGCATAAATGTCTGGACTAATCTCCATCTCATAACTGTTTCATACATTGGAGGCAATACAGAGAGCTCTCTACTTACAGGGTGCTTTGGAAGAACAGTCCAGTTGTGCCGCCTGGGGAAACAGATTGCTGGCTCTAGTACCTGGGACTGTGAGGAAACTGTTTCCTATGGAAAAGGAGACATTTATATCTCTGCAAACGGGGAAATTCCTAGGTATCCATGCCCATGCTCGAGGCAAGATGCATGCTCAGAGACCTTCAGGGAAGTCCCACCCTTTGGTCTTAAATTATTCTTTATAGATATTGTATTGGTAAGCTCTAAGGGAGAATGCTTGTACAAATCAATATGAATAGACCAAGGTGTATAATTTTTCCATTTGTTTTGTCTTTGATATTACTGACATTCAAGGAATATCACAATGCTGGCTATATATAATCTTAAGGAACAGATGTCTCAGGGTCTGAATTCCACTGATAGCACACATTGTTCAAAATGTCCAAGTTTCAGCAAAGATTATCAGAGACACAAGGAAATGGAAAATGATGGTTCAGGCAAAGGAGAAGATTAAAACATTAGTTACCATCATGGAGTAGGAATTTAAGACTCCTTGTTTAAGTGGCCAAAAATAGAAAATCTTGTTTCTTTTTCATAATGCAAGCCCATTGTGTTTTGGTTATACAAACCTTTAATTTTAATATAATATGATTGTGGTAGATTGAATTATACTTAACCTTTTAGTGCTCCACCTTATATTATGATAATGTTCCAATTTCCAATGGATATAAAGCTAGACCACGTATCAGGCTTTTTCATACTATATGACAAAGAAAGGAATAGTGTGAATTAAAGAGAGCATTATACTTTGCCATAATCTCTTTTCTGTTTGACATTTGGGTGGATGATTCTCCATTAGCCTGATTTCTATAGTAAAAGGCATGTCCAACACAAAATCGACAAGAATATTGGGGGCTCAGTCAAGTATAATATAGCCTAAGGCAATTGATACAATGCCACACTATAATTTAAACTGGTTGTACCAATTAATGTTAGGGTTTGAGATTTCTCTTATCTCAACATCCTCATTCATATTTTATATTTTCAGATTTTTCAAATGTTTTTATTGCACTTAGAATTTGTATGTGTATATATATGTATATGTATGTATATATATATGTGTGTATATACATATATATATATATAGAATTGTGCTAAGTTTGAAAATTATAATGTACTTTAATGTTAGTCTGTAATTCTTTTCTCTGAAATTCCTGTGTATATTTTTTGTGGCAGATACATTTCCCTGATTTTTTATATGATCCATGATTATTTCTATATCCTTTGAGGAAAAGAAATTATCAAAACTCTTCTAATAAATAATCAATACCTTACATTGTGGTTTGCATTTTGTTTCCTGTATCAGTAATACAAGAAATGCATGACGGCCTGAAATCAAGGAGACATTATTCATTAATAGATGCTAAATCTGCTATAGTTTTGACTTATAGTGACCTTTATTATATATCATTTATGTATAGTGAGGAGGAGTGAAATTTATTTTTATCCTAAATGAATTTACTTCTGTCCAAGGACCATTAACTGAAAAGTAAATATTAATGAAACTACCCCATACTTTCTCTGTCTCATTTTGTGTTTTTAATGGATGACTAATGAAACTGTGCTCTTTAATCTGTAACATTGTATACTGGAGCCTTGGAAATTGGATATCAACCAAAGAGGTGAATTAAAATAATAGTTTTTATGATTTCTTTCTTTTTAACATCAGGAATTTTGCACTTCCCAGGGAAGGAATATTGATGAAATAAAAATGACCATATTTCAGTAAACACGACAAAATGTAATTCAAGTTTTAGAGCATATTGTGTTGGTTTGGAAGCATGTGCACCCCAGAAAAACATGTTCTTAAAGTTAATCCATTCTTGTGGCTGTAAACCCATCATAAGTTGGATCTTTTGATGTGGTTACTTCAAGACATAGCCCACTACAATCACAATGGGTCTTAATCCTATTCCTGGAGTCCTTTATAAGCAGAGTGAAATTCAGTGAGGGAAATAAAGCCATAGATGGAGCTGCCATAAGCCAAACATCAACAAAATCCTGAACAAGGGAGAGACCAGGAGATGCCTCCATGTAGCACACCAGCAACCAGCCCCCAAACACCACAGTCTTGTGAAGAAAGTGTCACCTTGAAAATCTATTGATTTGGGAGTTCCTTTAGCCTTAAAACAAAAAACTAACAAATTCACATCGTTTAAGTCAACCCATTTCCTAAGTATTTGCTAGAGCAGCCTAGGAAACTAAAACAAGTAAACTCAGGGAAGTGAGTAAATATTAATAGATGTTCAATCAGTTTCAACAGTCAACCTTTTGTTGAAAAAAGCTTTAACATTCTACACTTAATATTCAGCAGAGCATTCTGTCTTTAAACTGTTAATTTGGATGGAAGGATAATTATGTTCCAAATCACATTTAATTTCACTGAACAATTATAAAATGCTTTCAATGTAATGTAAATAATCCAGGATACTAGAGGTTTACTGTGTTTCTTTCTCTTTTCATATCTTTTTCTTCCATCTTACAGGTAATCATAATCCTGGCTACTGATACATGGACAAGCATGTGTATCAACAGTTTGATACATAAATTTTTCTTTGCACTACAATTCAAAATAACCCATATCCCCTTTGAGGTGTCCTTCTCTGTAGCACGTTTTATAAGATATGTAAATAGAGTCACCATTCATTAATAGCAGACTGAGTCACTTAATCTTCTTTGACTAATAAAATGTGAGCAAAAGTAATATGTGTGCATTTAAGAGCTAACATATATACTTCTTTATAAGATGTTTTAAATCCACCAAGAGAACCACTAACATCCTGTATATAGGATTTTTCAGTAGCCTGCTCTTTAAATGTGCATCATACATAGCAAAGCTATAGACAAAACAAAATGGATGTGTGTCGTAAGTGGAAAACAATTATTGTGACTCTCAGCATTGACTAAAAGGTTATTCCTTACTGCAAACTAAAAAAGTCTTAGCTGACTAATACAATAACAAATGGTTTTGCAAAGCAGGTGTACCAAATTATGCACACAAACAAGTGATACAGCCACATATCCATGGCTCCACAACCTCACTAGCAATTGGTGCACACAGATACTTTGTTTTCCATCCTACTGATTTTGTGGCAGTACCATGTGGTTATACATTTTATTTTCACTCAATACCAAATGTTCAGAATATACTTCCATATTTAAAATAAGATATGTGTGCTTACTCCATTTCAGAATTGCTTTCTAAACCTTAATGTTTAATTTTTAGTGATTTATGATGTGAAATTCAATGCCTTTGTTTTGGTTCTTCTTTGTAATGCAGTGAAATTCACAAATAAATTTCCATTGTGTGTGTTTTCATAACGTTTTCTCTCTCTTCCTTCTCTTCCTCTTGTTTCATTTCTATAAAATTTCTTCCTAATTTGTTACTGAAGATATCTACAAAATTATGATAATACTGGTTTGCTTTCAAATAAATTTTTAATTTTCTCACAAAGTCTGCTATATCTATGCCACATATAAGTGTGTGTATCTTTTTGTGTGTATATACATTTACATATATACATATATACATACAACATATAATTTCATGCTGTTTTTCTTTTTATTTAATTTTTTCTTTAGTTGCTAATTATTTCACACCTCATTATAATTAATATTAGGCTGAGATCAAGTCAAATATATTTGCAATGATATATTCATTATTTATCTGTTTTGTATCTATTTAATCAATTCCTATGGCTAATACATTTAAAATTTTGCCATATGTTTTAGTGAACAACTAATGATGGATTTTCTAATAAAATATTTATTAATTTTATATATTATTCTTTTACATATAATGTAAGAAGGAAAATAATTTAGAATGCTATATTTTGAAGGGACATTTGAATGTCTTATAATTTTTTAATTAAAATTCTTTTTTATAAATTTACATGTGTCATCATATGAAATTTCCTCTATATCCATTTGAAAGTCATTAAAAATTGTTTAATAAATCTGAAGATGGCTGCATATTTTCTTAAAATCTTAATTTATTTTGATTTATATAACTACAATTTAACTAATTTGGCAACTATCGTCATCTTATCTCTTTTTACATTAACTGCAGTGTATCAACAGACATGGAAAACCTCACCACTTGATATCTCAAGTTCTCTGGAGATTATTTCTAGTGATTTAACTAGAAGTTCCTAAAAACCTTCTAAGAGTTTTGTCACTGTAACTGATCCAAGGCTACACTCTCCAATGTGCTCCTTTATAAGAAATTTATGCCTCATATGTCTTTACTGAATTTCAATTGGTATTCCCAATCTGATTGTGAATTTTCTGTCAAAGAATAAAGTAATTTTTCTCCCAGTATGTGCCAGTCAGATTTTCCTGTATATTTAGTTGAGGTGCACATACCTTGTGGTGACATCTTATGACCATTATATTGCTGTCTGCCAACTTTGGCAAAATGGGCTCACCATCACCCCTTGTCTGTACATGTATACAGCTGGTGGTTTATGGGTCACTATGCTCATCAATTCTGCTATCCAGACTGGTACCATGTTCAGGCCTCCATTCACACTTTCAAGTGTGTTCTATCAATTTTTCTGAGACATTCCTCAAATTTTAAGGATCACATCTTTTGATGTATGGTTTTCTGAGTCTGTGGTCCTAGCACTAAATGCTTGAATATTTAATATGTTCTTGCTTTAGGGTTATATTATATGTAAATATATTTTCAGTGGTACTTAGGATATATTCTATAGAAGCTTGTACAAAACCTTATCCACCTATTCACCACAGGTGGCAATTGTCATTTTGCTTATAATGTCTGTTTCAAGTGTTCTCTTAGGTCTGATTGCAGATAAAGCATCTCTTAAAAATCTTCCTAGAGCCATGTTCTTCTCATGGATGTCTCCATTCATGAACCCCAACATCTATATTGTGTGGTTCAGGGAGATTAACAGGGCTCTAGGCAGAATGTTCAACAGATGTTTTGAGAACTGTAGCAGGGATTTTTGGATTACAAATTCTTAAACATAAAATTTTTAAAAGTTCAATTTGTGCATTACCTGTGTTCTTCAGTTTCATTCTCTTCTTGTAATTCTATTGTTTCGTTGTTTATATATTTTGAATTGATTACTAATGTGTTAGTGATCTGTATATCTCTCTGTCATAGTTATTCATACTAAATATTTCAAGAGTGTAACTCTTATATTTCTTTTCATTTAAAAAAAAATTTATTAGATAAGCTGTGAACTATGAAACAATCTTGCACATCTGTGGAATTCCCATAAAACACACCTCCATCAACACACTATATTATTGTGGAACACTTGTTTCAGATTTTGAGATAATATCATCAGACTATTACCACTAACTATGGTCTGTAGCATCCATTTAGTATATTTTTTCCATGCCACCCTATTATTAAAAAAAATACATCTTTGTCATTGATGCAAGAATATTACAATATTGATGTTAACAAGAGTCCATAGTTTACATTAATTGTATTTTTCCCATGCTTCTCCACATAACTCTTCACAGATTGTTAAAATATTTTGGAAAATGTTTAGGCTAATTTTTAGTTATGGAAAATAATATCATATGGAGAAGCATACAGGATTGTACCATAATAAGTGACCACACATTGAAGGGAACTTCAAATTATAGGATACTACCACCCGGGAAAAGGATATTGATTGTTTTGAATTAAGGAATTCAATGCAAATTTTCCTCTTTGCATTCACCTTTCTATAATGTCTGCACCAATTTAAAAAGTGATTAAAATAGATACACAGTCACAGAATTAAAGACACAATAAAGGTACAGAATACAAAGAATGGCATCAATTTGAGATGACCATGCCTTTTTATCAGGACCTTAATAGATGCCTATGCCTTGAGAGATCTTCAAGTTGCTGAATAATGTCACTCTGTAAGATAATATTGTGCCTTTTAATTTATAGAAGCTTATTGTATAAAATGCTTTGTTTACATTCACTCTCATACAAATGTCTTGGCTGTGTAATAAAGTGAAGAGAACTGATAAACCACTGGGGACAGAAAAGAAGATAAGTGTATGGCACTTAGAGCTGTGCTAAAGTTGGAAACTGAGAAGAGTTGCTTCCCTCTTTGAAAATGTGACTGTAAAAACCATGCCCTTCAACACAGAGTATTTTAGGAAGCTTTTATTCTCTGCTTGAGCTTTAAGTGGAAAAATGCATGCTATGTTTGATACATTCATTCTGTTCACATGATGAAGTTCAGAGAATCAGTAGAGAGAAGTGAGATGTAGCATTGGATGATATTAGATATTTCCTTCAGTATACCAGATATTGTTTATTATATGTGGCATACTTTTCCTCAAAATGGGATATAATAACATAGCTCATCAATATGGAAAGAATTTTATTATCTCATTCTCACAGGCTGAGCCAGCATTCTAATTCATAAATTACATATTTATTTATTATATCAGAAATGAATCCCGGGTATGTTGCCTCTATATATTAGAATCTGTACCAAGAAAAAATCACTTTTAGGGAGCCTGAGATAATTTATTTTATCTTTCATTCTACACCTGGTAAAATGAAAGGCATGGCCCATATCGCTATGTGCTTTTTATTCATTTGATATGAAAGTAGTGCATGCAAATCATGAGTTTATGTTGACCAAAAGTGATAATCCCAGTAAAAGTTTTATATGTGATCATATTCCTCTAATGCCTAATATTTTAATATTTTGAATATTTGAATAATTTAGTATTCCATATGCAGCTTTTTAAACTGATTTGATTCTACTCTTATTATCTTCACTGATGTTTCCTTGTAAAGCACATCACTGTCAGTTTTGTATTCAAGTTTCACTCTTAGAATCACCTTGGAGTTTACATTTCTAGACATTCATATTCATTAATATGACATTTTTTTGCAGTATCTTAATTTATATTTCAATTTCAATTTTATGTAGAATTATTATTGATGATAGTCTCATCCATATTTTTGAATAAGTATATCTATTGTTTTCCAGTATATAGGGGTTGATAAATTCTGTTACTGTTCTGTTTCTTCATCATTTTGTTATCTCTCTAAAATGTGATATTGAATGTTATGATTCTGAGCTTATGCCTTGATATTTTTGAGCCTGTGTTTTTAATTTATATGGCAGCATGACATAACCTATATCTAAGGTGAAACTTACTTTTTCCTGATGAATATTTCCTAGGATTTTAAAAAATAATAATCCCCAATATCATTTCTGTCTCAGGAGCAGGACAAACTTATTCCTACATGTTTTCAACATTTTTACTTAATGTCTATATTCTAAAAATTTTCTTCAATCTTTTCTTTCATCATAAGTGAATATTTAATGCTTAAATACAAAAACATACAAATATATAATTTGTTAACTTTTTAGTATTAGATTTATTTTTCTCATAGCAAAGTAAAGATTCAAAATTATTCTTCATGTGTAAAAACACACATGCACGAATACGTATATAGTTTCATGCTATTGTCAATTATTACTTAAACATTTCATTTTCTATTTGTTCTTTCTAGTTTATACGTTCGCTATTTCCTTATTGACTTTTGCAAGAAATTGCCTTCTCTATACCTATTCTATAGTATTTTCATTTTATGTATGTAACAGTTTTTGTCTTCCACATTTACAATATCTACTGCTATATGCTGTTTTGTTGCTTGTTTTAGAACTCTCATACATTTTATTTTATTATTCTTGCCTCACTATGTTGCCTAATAAAAGTTGTCAGGTTGATTTTATTTGGCTGATGATCTATCAAGTGATGCTTCCATAGTGTACAATTTGAATCCTATGATGTTTGAGTTTGGAGAATTTCTTTTTGCTTGTTGTATTTTCTCATAGTGAGGTTTTGACAGTTCTAATCATTGCTAAATTTTCTGTAATGAATGAGGATGTAATTATGACATGAGTTCTGACTCCATGGAAATGATCCCATAGTATTTCTCCTTTAAGCTCTAACATGGAATGCTATATTTAATCTTTATTTTTCAGTAAAGTGCATTTATATGATAAATAATGCTCAAAAGTACAAGCAAACAACAACAACAACAAAAAACAACTTAGTGCTCTTCTTTTTTATTTTTTCTTGCATTTTCCTTGTGGTAATGACTGGTTCTCTTTGCATTTGGAGTACCTCAAGTTCACATAGGGACGAGGAGTTGCCCTAAGAAAAGTTATCTCTTCAAACAATGTTTCTGTTTTTAGTGTTTCTATTTCTCTCAAGCATTTCAGGGTTTCAACATATTTGATTTTGAATTCCACATCTAAAGCATATTTCTACTGTTTTGCTTATTAAACTTTTTTATTCATTAGTAATATTTTTCAATTGAGCCATAAAAATTAAACCCATTACAATAACTCTATAATCACACACACCTGCTCACACACACATGCACACACACTCTTTGATATGATAGATAAATAAATATATGTACATATAGAAAGAGAGTGAGATTAGACAGACATACAAACGTGATAAACATATCTCAAGGGTAAAGCACAGGTTTATTGGATTTATGTATCTGTGATTGTTGGGTCAACATGAGCATGAAATTAAATTTTATATTTCCAAATCAATGTAATTGGTATTTTAAAATAACTAATACAGACCAATTATCATGAGTATATAAGTTGTTATTATGTGTATATGTTATGAGCTCATGAATTATGTATTTCAAATACAATATTCCTATTATTCCTTTATTTTGTGTATTTCTTTACTCAATGCATATTTTCCAACATTTAAATCATTTCTAAAAAAAAAAAAAGAAAAGAAAAAATTACTAAAAATAGTGCATGGAGAACTTTGGGTAAGAAGCTTAAAATGGAAGGATGAATACCTCCAGCATTTAATTCTACAGGCTAAAATATTTTTATAACATACTTTAGTAAATAATGTTATTTTCTCAATTATCTAACACACATAGAAAATATACTTATTCTCTAATTGGATTGTACATAAACACTGAACACTCTCAAATGGTGGATTAGGCAGATGACTGTGTTTTTCATGGAAATATAATAAAGTACATTTTTGTTTTTTGTGGCATTATATAATGTATTCATTTATAACAAAATATGCTTCTTGTTTTTTAAAATCCTTTGTAATTGGAACATTTTTATATTCATTTGACATTAAGATAATAATAAGGAAAATGTTATGAAATGTTGCATGTTTATAAGAAAAAGCTAACTCCCTTCTATCAGTTTTGTTATGTAGAATTCTTATTTTTAGTTCTTTAAAGGGACATTATGGGTAATTCATGTTTAACTGAAAATCAGTAAGGACTTGCTTATAAATTTATAGTGGACATGCCATATTTATTTAAAAGGGTTAATTTATTTCAATTTGCAGATGTTATAATTTCATTCAGAGAAATTGTCAAAATATATTAAAGATGCTAAAATTAGATAGTGAACATATATACCCATAACTTTATCTCAAATTGTGCTCTGATCATTTTTACTTTGTTGCTTTATTATATATCTGTTCACGTTTGCATCATTCTTTCCATCTATCCAAATGTATTTATTTTTAATTACTTTAAACTAATAGAAATAAAAGTTTCTTCTCTTTGAAAATATCTACCAGATTGATTAACTTCTACTTAGATTCATCAGGAATTAAAGTGAATGAAACCAAATATCTGTCATGAAATAGAAGTTTATTGTATGACAGATGCCACAAAATTAAGAAATTAGTTGAAAATGATAAAATTTGGGATTCAGTAAAATTAAAATTTTAGAAAAATGTGTCACCCACATAACCTTAGAAGCTTCCCAATACTAAAAGACTTATCTGATAGAATGGTTAGTTATATAAATAAATGTGTTTTACATTTTATTAAATAAGAAATGTTTCATATTTGGAAGTTCACCATCTCTATGTAAACCAATAGTTTCTAGATAAACAATATAGGATGGTACAAAATCATGCATGCGTGTAAAAAATTCAATTATTTTAATTCAGTGTATTTAACTTTTATATAATATCAAAGTTCATTAATATAGTCTCAGCTTATAAACTGCAATAATTCTTTATAAATCAATACTTATTGAATGTTTGTATAATATTAGTATTATGAAAGAATATTAATGATTAAAAGTGCTAATGAAATACTCTTTCTCATTTTTAGCAATATGTCTTTGTGAGGCCATATTTTCTTCACAGTATGAAAGAAGAGGCAGGTAGGAAATTCCAGTTATTTCTTAACAAGCCAGACTTTAGATTTTGCACCATGTACATTAATGTATTAATGTGCAAAAGATTCTTTAGTTTTAATAAAGTAAATATGTATTTATACTTGTGTTAATTTTAATTTCTAATATGGTAATACTCAACATATATATACACATACATATATGCCACTTAATATTAGTTCCACTGTGTCTTCAATATTTTTAAGAGCGTAAGGTGTCAGAAAAACACACACAAAAAAACCCCACATATTTGAGAATTGATGACATGTAAATTCCATCAAATTATGTTTTCAAAAGTACAGGAAACCTCAGATAGTATACCAGTATCCTCTGAGTTCTAAATTTCCATGAAAATAAAGACTGGCTTTATTAGATACTTGCCCCTCATCATTTATTTATTACAGGTCTGTCCATCATCTTGGGGCCATAATAAGGTTTCTCTTCACAGAGTCCAAAGTGACCTACCATTATTTTTAAGCTATACTTCAAATTTTTCAGATATCATGATCAAATGTTTGATTTGTTGAGCTTTTGCCCAGACTATGAGTGCTTCCATTGCCTTAGTGTATTCTGCCTTTTTGTTTATGTCATACATTTATATATTTTCAAAGGAGCTTAGGATGTGTTCTTTGGAATCTCATAAAAATTCTGGGATAAAACTTTCTCCATATGTACTACAGTTGAAAATTCTTATTTTGCTTGTTAACTTCTGTGGTGATGCTGTCTTAAGTACCATTGCAAATAAAGCTTCTCTTCACACTTCTCTCACCATGTTCTACTCCATCCTGCCCCAGTTCATAAAACTGATCATCTATAGTCTGGGGAATAGAGAGTTTAATATTGATCTAAGCAGAACTGTCAGCAGGTGTTTTGAATTCCTAAGCAAGAAATTACAGATTAAAAAATTCTTAAGAATGTATTCCAAAAGAAGTTTAACTTGCTTGGTATATGTTTCTAAAATTATCTAGTTTATCTAGTATTTTGTTGTTTGTAATTTTTGTGTTTCTGCATAAATACTAGTGAATTTTACATACCTGTGTTTTTCATACCCAATAACACATTTGTTAAATTAATGCATTTTTTTATTTTTAAAGAAGTATTAGATTACATAAATCCTACATCCAAAAAAGAGGGGATTTCCTTGTACCCCAACCACACCAGTCCCATACTTTTCGCCATTAACATCTTTCATTAGTGTGGTCATTTGTTACAAATTGATGAACACATATTGAAGCACTGATATTAAAGATGGGCTATAGTTTACATTATGGTTTACACTTTTCATGGCACAATTTTATAGGTTTTGAAAAAATGTATAATGGCCTGTATCCATCACTGCAATATCATGCAGAACAATTTCAAATTTCCCAAAATGCCCCTTGTTGCACCTATTCTTCCCCCTCCCTCCCCTAATAACCTCTGGTGATCATTGTCTTTATACCAGTGTTGTAAGTTTTTCCATTGCTAGAATATTAATACATCTGCTTTAGTCCATAGTTGCACTCCCCCTTGTTTGTTCATTTCTCAACCTTGAGGAATTTGGGATGGTGATGCCCACTCTGCTTTCCATTGAGAGGAGAATTTGATCACATCTGGCAGATGGATGGAACTGTCTTGCTTGCAGTTGTAGATACTGTTTTCTTGGGATGAACACTGCCCATAATCATGCTTTTGTTAGTTGTCCTGGGTGAGTCTGATGAACTGGAGGGTAGAGTTGGCTGCAACTCTGCTGAGATTCAGGGCTCAACCTGCATGTGAGCAGCCATAAGGTTTATGTCTTTGGGGTATATGTTTATTGTGTATAGTGCTTGTTATACGTTCAAGTAAAAAGGGCTTAAGAGACATATGTAGGAAAAATATAAATGAGTCTAAATCTGATACATTTGGGGGGATATGTTATCATATATTCTAAGGTAAAGCCCACTGACAAGGTGCCAAATATCTGGGAGTATCTCTGCTACCTATGCTGTCTACATGTCTTTATAGCCCTCAGGACAACCTCTTTTTATGTACTGTTTACCATGGCAGTCAGTGAGATTCCCCTGAGACATGCATTAGTGTAATTTCTAGAATAACCTCTGGGCTCATTTTGAAATCTCTTAACCTTAAAAACTCATTTGTATTTAATATTTCCTTCTTTTGTTCAGGGTCTTTTTCCAGATGCATCACTAGGTGTCACTTGGCAATAATCCCTCAATGCCAGGTAGGCTCATCCCAGAGAGTCATCTCACACACAAGGGGAGAAGGTAATGAGTTTATATGCTGAGTTTGGCTTAGCGAGAGACCACATTTGAGCAACAAGGATGTTTTCAGAAGATTTAGAGGCCAAACAAAAACATTTTTGATTTGTTATTTTTATATATATATATATATATTTATAAATTTTTTGTTCTTTATTTTATTCTCTAAAACTGTGCCATTTACCTGTGGTGGACAGACTGCAGTGTGATTGATTGATAAGCACTGGTAGCCTGAGACAGTTCCTAGTGGCTTAAGAGGGAAGGCTGTTTTTCTTGGGTTGTTTATTGTTTTTGCCTTTTTTTTTTTTTTTTTTTTTTTTTTTTTTTTTTTTTTTTTTTTTTTTTCTCTTTTCCTTTTCTCCTTTTCTTTCTTTTTTTATTTCTTTTTATTTTTCCTTCATTCATTGCTTTTCTTTCACTCCGTCTTTTCTTGTTTGGTCTTCTTTGTTTTTTTCTCTTCTCTTTTCATTGTTCCTGGCTTTTATTTTATTCTATTTATTTTTGTTTCATTTGTTTTTATTCCACCATTTCTTTCTTATTCCTTTGTATTTTACGATTTTTCACTCTCCTTTCTTATTATTTCCTGGGTCTTTTTTATTTCCTTTTCTTTATTTTATTATATATTTTTTCTTTTCTATCATTCCTTTTCTATGTTCTTAATATTTTTGTTAGGGAAACATGGACAAATACAAGTATATAGAATAAATGGAACTCTGCATCAAAGAGGAACCTAAAGATAAAACAAAACAATATAATACCCTAGAGTAGAATGTGAAGCTAACCATTTGAATAAGCCCATCAAACTAAACAGACGCCTAGATATCAGCAAAATATTACTAGTCATACTAAGAAGCTTGAAGACATTGCCCAGTCTAATTAACAAACTAAAAAAGAGGAGGAGATACAGATCATGGAACAACTAATCAAGGATGTTCAAACAAATATCATGAATCAACTTAATAATGTGAAGGAAAAGTTAAAGGATAATAAGAAGACAGTGGAGGAACAATAGTTTAATCTGAAAGTAAGTAGAAGGAAGGGAATAACAAAGATGATATCAGAACTAAATGAAATTGATAATAAAAAAGCACTAGAAAAAATTAATGAAACCAAAATCATGCATTCATCTTTACATTAATTCCTCATTGTCATGTATTTCTTTAAATATTTGAGATATTTAAACTAAAAGATAAGAATGCTATCATATGTAGAAGAACATGTCTTTTGTATGAATATCTTGAGTGGTGCCTATACCATATAGAAAATTTGAAGATCCTGAATACTGCCAGGATCTTCAGTCAAATGAAATAGCAATCATTTCAGTAGATTTTGTGTGATACCTAATTGTGGTTTTGAGTTGCATTTCCCTGATGGCTGTTAATATTGAGAATATTTTCATATGATTATTGCCAATTTGTATATCTGCTTTAGAGAAATTTCAGCTCAAGTCTTTTCCCAATTTTCAGTTGAGCCATGAATCTTTTTCTTATTGAATTGCAGACATCCTTTATATATTATGCATATTAAAACCTTACCAAATATATGGTATACAAATATTTTCTCCCATTCTGTAGAACATCTTTTTCTTTTCTTGATAACTTCTTTTAATTTACAGAAAATTTTAACTTTGATGGTATCCTGTATATTTATTTGTCTTTTGTTGCTTTTGTTTTGTTTAAAGTCTAAGAAAAATTGTATTACACAAGTTGATCAACATGTTCCCTGTTTTCTTCCAGAATTTTCAAGTTTTTGAACAATTTTGAGTTAATATTTTTATAAGTTGTGAAGTAGTGTTCATTCTTTTGCATATGACTACCTAGTTCTCATCACAACAGCTTTTTTTTCTTTTTATTTAATTTTTAAAACATTTATTGAAGTATGTCACTCATACATAAGCATACATAAACAATAAGTGTATAGTTATTGTTGTGAACTTACAAAACAAACATACATAACACCATACAGGGCTGTCATACCTCATCCTACCACCAATACCTTACATTGTTGTGAAACATTTTTAACTAATGATTAAAGAGCATACTCAGAATATTACTCATAACCAAAGCATACCATTTCTGGTGCCCTTCTCTCCCAACCTACCCCACCATTACTATCATTACTATCATTGTTATTTTTATCAACCATCATTTATACATGAACATATATAAATAATAAGTGTATGGTAAAATTTGTGAACTTACAAAGCCAACATGCATAACAGCATACAGCTGTCCCATACATCAAACTGACCCCAACACCTTCCATTGCCATGAGACATTTGCTACAAATTATGAAAAAATATCATCAAAATCTTACTACTAACTCTAGTCCTTAACTTACATTTGCTGGATTTTTCCCCCAACACCCCCATCATTATTTGTTAAATATATTTCAATGACAGAAGTTGTAAACTTATAATACAATCATGAGCATGTGCAAAATTCCCATAAAACACCCCTCTATCAACACAACAAACCATGGTGGAATGTTTGTTATAGATTATGAAATAATATCATCAGAGTATTACCAGGTCCATAGTGTATGTTTGACAAACTTTTTCTATATTCCTACATTATCAACAAAGTGCATATTTGGGATAGATGCATAAATATTATATTACTGTTAACCACAGTCCATAAGTCACTCCAGTTGTATTTTCCCATGCTTCTCCATGTTCCCAACACCCTGCAATAGTGGCAAATATATGCTGTAGCTCACAAAGGACTATCATGCATCTGTACCAATAACCATAATTCTCATCCAACTCTGGGTTTACTGTGTTATTCAATCTCGAGATTGTTCTCTAGCTTTCAAAAGCAATGCATAACATATAAGGGCTACCCAAAAAGATTAAGTGCCAATTTCTCATCAGAAACCATGGAGGCAAGATGACAGTGGTGTGATATAGTTAAGATATTGCAAGAGAAAAACTTCCAGTCAAGAATCTTATATCAAGCTAGATTGACTTTCAAAAATGAGGGTGAGTTTAGAATATTCATAGTTAATAGAAACTGAGAGTTTGAAACCAAGAGACTGGTTTTTCAGGAAAAATTAAGGGTGTGCTACAGTCTGAAAAGAAAAGACAGGAGAGAGAGGCTTGGAGGAAAATCTAGAAATGAAGAGATTTTACCAGTAAAAGTAAATAAAAGTCTCAAAAGGGTGGTGAAAATAAATATGACAGATAAAATTCAAAATGGGTGAAATAAAAACTGCCTTAACATTAATAACTTTGAATGTTAGTGGGATAACTACCCCATCAAAACACACAGACTGGCCAAATGAATAAGAAAATATTAGCCACCTATTGCTGTCTGCAAGAGACTCACCTTAGACCCAAGGATACCAATAGATTGAAAGTGAAAGGCTGGAAAAAAAGATATTCCATACATGCAGTAACAAAAAGCAAAAAAACAAAAAAAAAGCCAAATTAGCTATATATGTATCAGATGAAATAGGCTTTAAAAGACACTAATAATATGCAATCTGAGGAGGAAGTCAGGAAAAAAAATTCCATTTACAATAGAATCAAATATTTAGAAATAAACTTAAACAATCATGTAAAGCACTTGTATTCAGAAAAATACAACTAATTGTTAAAAGAAATTTAAAAAGACCTAAATAAATGGAAGAACATTCCATGCTCATGGATTGGAAGACCAAATATTATGATGTCAAATCTACCCAAATCAATGTACCAATTCAATGCAATCCCAATAAAAATTTCACTAGCATTTTTAAAAATAAATGGAAAGCATCATTATGAAATGTATTTGGAAAGTTATGGGGTCCTGAATAGCCAGAAACATCTTAAAAAGGAAAAGCAAAGTTGGAGGAATCTCACTACTGGACTTTAAAACATATTTTCCAGCTATAGTGGTAAAAGCAGTATGGTACTGGCATAGTGACAAACACATAGACCAATGTAACTGAATTGATGTTTCAGTAACAGACTTTCATATCTACAGTCAAGTGATTTTTGACAAGCCTGTCAAACCCACCCAGCTGCGGCAGAACTGTCCATTCAACAAATGATGCTGGGAGAACTGAATATCCATAGCCAAAAGAAGGAAAGGGGACCCCTATCTCACATCTTATGCAAAAATTAACTCAAAATGGATCAAAAACCCAAATGTAAAAGCAAGAACCACAAAGTTTCTAGAGGAAAATATAGGAAAACATCTTCTAGACATTGTGGTATGTGATGGAATATTAAAGGAGATGAAA
This sequence comes from Cabassous unicinctus, assembly GCA_029593785.1. Taxonomy (NCBI): domain Eukaryota; kingdom Metazoa; phylum Chordata; class Mammalia; order Cingulata; family Chlamyphoridae; genus Cabassous; species Cabassous unicinctus. The sequence continues at coordinate 38,664 of JAQZBX010001346.1, forward strand.
GGAGGACTGAGATGGGCTACTGATGTTTAATGTACGTAGAAGTTTTAATTAACTTTACTCTAAAAATGTGGAGATGTATAGAGTTGATGGTAACATTATAGTGAGTAACAGCTTGTTTATAAATGGGAATGTGGCTGAAAAGAGTAGTTTAGGGATGTAAACACTACAGTTTTTAAAGATATTTTTCTTTCTCTGATTCAGCTTGGCACCTTGATCAAAGTTCAGTTGTTCAAAGTTATGAGGTTTTATTTCTGCACTCTAAATTTGACTCCATTGGTCTATCTGTTTGTCCATCAGCTAGTACATGTTGTTTGATAACAGTGCAAATCCTCGAACTTTGTACTTCTTTTCCAAGATGCTTTGGCTATTAATGGCCCATTATCCTTCTATATAAGTTTGATGAATAGATTTTCTAATTCTGCTATAAATTCTGTTGGAATTGCATAAGGCTTTACATTGTTTGGGGTAGAATTCACATCTTCACCATGTTTAGCATTCCAAAACATGAAAACAAAATATCCTCAATTTATTTAGATTTTTAAAAAATTCTTTCAGCAATTATTAGTTGTATTCCATGTACAAGTCATTTACATCCTTGGTTGAATTTGTTCCTAGATATTTTACTCTTTTTGCTGCTATCATTAATAGCATTATTTCCTTATTTTTTCTTTGAATTCTTCACTACTAGTGTAAAGAAACAGCACTGAATTTTGCATGTTGATCTAGTATCTTGCATCTTTGCTGAAATTTTTCATTACCACTGGTATCTTGGTTGTGGATTTTTCAAGATTCTCCATGTGTAGGATCATGTAACTTAAAATTGTGAATACTTTATTATTTCTTCATCTGCCATTTGGAAGTATTTTTTTTTCTTGTCTATTTTTTCTGGTTGGAACTTTCAGTACAATGTGGAATAACAGTGGTTACAGTGGTATCCATGTCTTTTCCTGATCTTAGTGGTGAAAGGCCATCAGTCTTTCAGTATTGAGTATGATATTAAATGTTGGTTTTTCATATATGCCCTTTATCAGGTTAGGGTATTTATTTTATTACTAATGCTTTGAGGGTTTTTACCTGGAAGGGGTGAGAAATTTTGTCAGATGAATTTTCTGTGTCAAGTGAGATAATCATTCTTTGATTTTTCTACACTTTGTCCTTCTAATCATCTGTATTACATTAATTTGTTTTCTTTTTAAAAGCAGTTTCATTGAAATATATACACATATGATACAATTCATTCAAACTGTGCATTAAATGGCTTTTAGTATAATCACACAGTTGTGCATTCATCACCACAATCAATTTTAGAACATTTTCCTTACTCTAAAATTTAAAATCTCATGCCCCTTAAAAGTCACCTCTCAATTCCTCTATCCTTTCATAGTCTTACATTACCAATAATCTATTAGTGTCTCTATAGATTTATTTATATTTATATACTATATAAATGGAATCATGCAACGTGTTGAACCTTGTTTCTCTTATTTTTTCATTTAACATATTGTATGTTTTAATTATTTTATTAGAGAAGTAGTTTTTTTAAAAAAATCATGTAAAAATATAATGTTCCCATATACCTCACTACTCTTGGCACTTTTTTATTAGTGTGGAACTTTTATTATGATTGGTGAAAGAATACTAACAAGTACTATTAACTATAGTCCATAATTTATATTTGGTGTATTCTCCCCAAAACCACCCTGTTATTAATGCCTTGTATTAATTTCTTACATTTGTAATAATTAATGAAAGAACATTCATATACTTGTAATATTTACTGAAGTACATCATCCACAATAGGGGTCACCATGTTATAAAATCCCATCTTCTTTCTTCTAAGTTTCATTGTAGTAAAATATATCATGGTTTCAGAACTGGAAAAAATATCACTTGGTACTGGTGTGTAATTCTTTTAATGTGATGTTGGCTTAACTTTGATAGTATGTTTTCAGGATTTTTATAGCTATATTCATGAGACATATTGGAAAGTAATTTTCTTTTTGTTTGATTATGGTAATGCTGGCCTCATAGAATTAAATGGGAAATGTTTTTTTCTATTAAAAATTTGGAAGATTTTGAACAGTTTTGGTGTTAATTCTTCTTTGAGTATTCAGTAAATTCACAACTGAAGGAATTTTGTCCTGTGCTTTTCTTGTTGGGAGCTTTTCTGTGTATATCTCTTTGATACAGTTCATTTGTAGTATCTTCAAATTATCCATTTCTTTCTTGATCTTTTGCCTAGTTCTTCTATTCATTGATAAAAGTGCTGTATTGAATCACCACATATTATTGTAGAGCGTTCCCTTTCTTCCTACATGTTTGTCAATGTTTGTGCATGTATTTTGGTGCACTGTGTTTAGGTGCATATATATTTATGACTGCCATTTCTTCTTTTTGGTGTATTGAGCTCTTTATTAATATATATTGTCCTTTGTCTATTTTGGTAGTGTTTAACTTAAAGTCTTTCTTGTCCAATATTAATATAACTACTCTGTAACTCTTTTGGTTACTATTTGCATGCAATATTTTTTCCACCCTATAATTCCAACCTATTTGTGTTTTGGGGACATAGTTGAGTCCCTTGTAAACAACATATAATTCTGTTTTTGTACTATATCCACTCAGCCAATCTGTGTCTTTTGATATGGTTGATGAATCCATTTGCTTTCACCATAATTACTGATAAGGTAGGGCTAATTTTGGCCATTTTGTCTTATTTTGCTTTTATGTTCCTCTTTTTGGTCCCACTTTTTCCTTTGTCACGGTGCTTGTTTATGGTTGATCATTTATAATATTATTTTTCTTCTTCTGGGAACTCCATAATTGGCATATTGTTATGCTTCTTTCTTTGTTGTTCCACGATCCATTAGGCTCTGTTCATTTTTTAAAAATTATTTTCACTATTGGTTCATCTGTCTGTCTGATTTCAATTTTCCTTCTTCTAGTTCACTGATTCTATCTTCAGCCTGTTTATTCTGCTGTTGTATGTCTCTAGTGTATTTGTAATCTCTTCTATTGTGCCTTTCATTCCCATAATTTCTGGTATGTTTCTTTTTATACTTTCAAATTATTTTTCATACTCACCCACTCTCTGATTAATAAGTTTTATCTTTTTTGGTGATATTTTACTTAATCTCCTCTGAATTCTAAATTAGTTCCTTTGGCTGGGCCATATAGTCCTGTTTCTTAGTATGACATGTAATTTTTTGTTTATGTCTAGGCATATGATTATCTTGATGGGTGTTTTAGTTTGCTAAAACCTGCTGGGAGCAATATTACAAAAATGAGCTGTCTTTTATAATGAGAAATTATTTATATTGAAACTTACAAGCTTTGAAAATGTCCAAATTAAGGCATGATCATTGATGCTGTCTCACCCAAGTTTGGCTTCTGGCAATCCTGCACATTTTCCACATGGCAAGGCACACAGAGGTATCTGTTTTTCTTCTGGGCCTCATTCCTTCAGCTTCTGGCTGCTCTTCCTGTGGTTTCTTCTCTCCCAGACTAGTCTTTGAGTTGCTGGATTCCTTCTCTGCATCTCTGAAACTTTTTCTCTGTGTGTTTGCTGCTTTCAGTCTTCCATTTATAAAGGACTCCAGCAAGAGTACCAAGACCAACCATCGGCCACAACTCATGGAAGCAAGCCAAACAAAGGCCTCAATCTGATTCCAATCCAATCAAAGTACCCAAACCCACAGAAATAGATTCATTCCAAGAATACTTGATCTTTCCTGGGATCCAGAAAAAGCTTCAAAGTGCCACAATGAGTTCACAATGATGGTCAGTTTCCCTCTCTTGTCTAGGATTTTATTTTTGACTGGCTTTGTAATAAAACTCTTCTTTGACACTTGGTCCAACTTATTCTAGACTTTTAGAATTGTCTATATTTAACTGATCAGATTTTCCCAGCACTTCATCTGATTCTAGCCCTGGATATGTGGTGTAATTTTTAAGATTGCATTATTTGTATAATTTTTTCACCCCAAAGAGAAAGATCCTTTCCTCAGTTTTTCCTCAGTTCTTTCTCTGGGAATATTGATTTTTTCTATTTTAATTTTTTGGTCTCTATAGTTTTTTAATACACTCCTTTCATTGCTTCTAGCTGTTTTGCAGAGGATGCAAAATCTTGGAGGATGGTCACCTCAGAAAGGATATTCCCAAATCAGTGTTTCAAGTCAAATCAGGATGAGAGACACACAACAAGGTCTCAGACCAGCCCCAAAGAGCCCTGATAAGTAGGACAGGTAAGACACTGAATGTGACACCCTATAGAAAACTGTTCTCAGCAACCCTAAGCCAGCATTGTGTCTTTAAGCCTTCACCACCTTCTTCCATGTCAGCAGTGAGCATGCATGCTTGGGTTAGCTAAAACAGCAGCTTAGAATCAGAACCCAGTGATCCAAACTCGCTGATCAAAAGATGAGATTAGTAATTAGCTGTGCCTCTCCCTCACCATTCTTGGGGTAGAAGAATTCCATGTTCCTCTTCATCCACAACAACCAGCTAAGAACTGGATATTAAGGCAGCCAACAGCATGAATGGAGGTGCCAGCAGTCACTGCACAGAGAGCTACTCACAGTTCTTTAACTCAGTTTCTCAGCCTTTTCTATCCACCCTTCTCTGGATGTTGTATAGTGCTCCCCTGGCATCCCAAGCTCCAAAAGAGTTGTTTCAGACAGTTCCTGACTCTTCACTAGCTCTTTTGGAGGAGGAGTGAGTCCTGGAGCTCCTTATTCTGCTATCTTTTTGAAAGTTCCCTTGCTAGTGCAAACAAATTTTATATAGATGGAACAAGATAAACTATTCCACATCTTCCTGACCAAACATGGGGAAAAGCTTTATACATTTTCCCCCATAGGAAATAAGCAATCCAGTATGATCTAGAGCCAAAACTTCCTAGAATGTCTTCCTATTTTTTTTCACCTTTTGAGGATGCTATATATTATATTATATATATATTATATATATATATTAGCATCAGCACATTGCCATTTTACAAGAGTCAGTCTGAGCAAGCAGAAAGCATTTCTATTTAAATGATGTAACTATCCATGTATATTATTTCCAAATAAATTTGTGGAGTTTTCATTTTAGATATAACATAAATATTGAACAAATCATGTTATATAAGTTTATCTGTCTTGGGTAATAGGATAATGCAGGCATTTTATGTGCTAGTCGAGTATTTATCATTGACTGAATATCTAGTTTTAGTGATTTTTTTTTTTTGTCACATTGAAGTTTTCCTTCATTGAATATGGGAGTCCCATCTCCATTGCCTGAATCTAACCTGATTGACTAGTTATGTAACCAGTCTTGAATATATTTAATTTTGTCCCTGTCCTATTTCATTTTTCCTGCATTAAAAAAAAGTTTTTAGATACCAAGTTATATAAGTAGTGAAAAGCTAGCTAAAGCTTCAAGTAAAGTGTCCCAATGTCAAATACCTTTAACTTATTGATTTGTAACAGGGCTGACTAATTTTTTAACAGGATGTAAAAGCTTTGTAAAATATTTTCCTCTTTTTTTGGCCATTGATCAATTTCTACTGTATGGAGCATTTTTTAATGTCCATTTTTATCATCTAGATATTGACAAACCCAATAATCAGTTAAATTTATAATGCTAGTAACCTTTTAAATAACTGGAGTTAGGGGATGATCTAAGCTTATAGCAGTAGCAATGATTAATAGTAATGCTATTTTTTATTTTTAATCATTTAATAAATTGTTTATTTGTAAATCAATAAATAATATTTTATACTAAGCCTAAAAGTTTAGACAATCAAGACTATATTATTAATCCATAGGCATTTACGATGAGATTCCTTTTGCACGTAGATTTGTTTTGTAAACAACATAATCACTGCAAAGATATATGCTGAATGTATATTAAATTATCTCTTTTATGATAACTGTTCTTAGAAAAGATTTATTCTGCTTGGTTCTAGTTGGACTTACCATAAATTCCAAATTAATTAAGCTTTACTGTATTTCAGAATAGCTTTAGCTAAGTACTGGTACCTTCAGCGATTTTCTACTTAAATTTATATACATGGGTAAGTCGTGTGTGCATGTGTTTGTTTTTCTGAAGTCTATCTGTAACAATATACTACTAGACACAGGTACACACAATTGCTGTGTAAAATTATCCCTCAGTTATATTCTAAACTCAGAGTTGAGTTGATTTTGTTGCCCTCAACCTGTCATATTAAGTAGAAAAACACTGGGATGATAAATCAAAATTCAATTCCACCTGTCTAAAGGTTTGGTTATTCATACTATTTTCCTGAAGGACTCATATGTAAATATAAATCAATAAGTTAATCTACACAGTTTGAGAATGATATTAGAATCTTATGACCCTGTCATTCTTGAAGGAAAGTAATGCATATTTTCTGTATATATTGGAGAAAATCTAGCTATTTTTTTAAATGAACAGTTCTTCTCTTTAACTAAACTCTGATTATGTTTCTGATTTCACTGGTTTTTAAAACTTCTCTTAAGCAAAGGTCTGAAACCTAGAAATTATTAGGGACTGTGTAACCCTGCCTAAGAAGATACTTCAAAGTGAAACAAATTGTTTTTCACTTAAGAGAAATAATCAATTCCCACTAAACCTTGAAATTTTATAGAATGGACCCCCCAGGACTACTCCACATTCTACTATAGAGCTTTAAAAAAGTTGTCTTGTGGGTAAATGATGGTTGTTCTCAAAGAATTCTCAACGGACAACCTCATTACCAACTATACCTTACTATACCAAAGAAGTTGGAGAACAGTATATTTTTAGTACACTTTTACATTTAGTACACTAGCAATGAATATAACTACCAATTTATTTTTATCTGTAGAGTATTTTAGGAGGGACTTAAAGAGCAGAGAAACTAAGGATGAGAAGATTTAAGACTATTTAAACTTTAAATATTAAATCTTTCTCACAAACTTTATCACCTTAGATGAAAGGTGCTAAATATGTTTTAAATGCCCTATGTATATTTTTAAAAAATCAGATACTTTTCAATTAAGAGAAAGTGGAAATGATTTAAAATATGAGAGGTAGGAGTAAAGGACAAGCTATAGAACCAATTCAAATTACTTTAAAGCACAAATAGAAAGAGAAGTGAAATTTTCCTAAAAGGAAGTGAATATTCACTAACCCCCATCCCCTCCCCAAGTAGGTAAATTACACTAAAGAAAGGAAATCTACATGGATTGAGATACTTTTGCAGTTTGATATATGTAAAAAAAATAAAAATAAATTTCATGTTGCCAAAATAACTGTCTATATTTTAAGGGTTATATAGATAGAAATATATAATTCTACATTTACAGGCAAGTCAACTAAGGGAAATAAGTTAGCACAATCATTTGAATTGGTTGCCTACATACTGGACAGCGCTTATTTCATTTTTTTAGCTTCTTTTCACATGTAAAACATCATAAGATGCCCTGTTTTGTCATGGATGATGTAGTCATTTTTAGGTCTATTTTGGCAAATCACTCAAGGTTCAGTGGCATTAAGGGGGAAGCTGGATTCCACACTTTCTTCTTTATATTGTATTTCATTCCTCTTGAACTCACTGACATGATTTTTTTTAAATAATTTTTTTTGTTTTTAAAGAAGCTTTAGATTATATAAATGTTACATAAAAAACATACGGGATTCCCATATGCCCCACTCCTTTCCCTTCCCACTCTATCCCACATTAGCAACATCTTTCACTAGTGTGGTACATTTGTTACAATTGATGAACACATATTGAAACATTACTACTAACAATGGACTACAGTTTACATTACAGTTTACACTCTCTTCTGCCCAATTTTATAAGATATGACAAAATGTATAATGGCTTGTGTCCATCATAGCAATGTCATTCAAGACAATTCCAGTGTCCAAAAAATGCCCCCATATTACATTTATGCTTCCCTCTCCCTTCCCTCAGAACCTCTAGTGGCCACTACCTTTATATCAATGATTAAAATTCTCCCATTGCTAGAATAATAATGCCTGTAATAGAATAATAATAAGTCTACTTTAGTCCACTGTCCATGTCCCAATCTTGAGAATTTTGGAATGCCTATGCCCCTCTGTTTGTAGTTGACAGGGTGCTGAGGTCCCAATGTGCAGATGGCTGACATCTTCTTGACTGCTATAAATGTTGCTACTAGAAGTTGATGGCTGAGAATAGTCCTCACTTTTTTGGGATTGGGAGGCTCATGTGATTTTATCATCATTTTCCTCAACACATGACTCTTTAGAGTCTTTCACAGTCATTTTTCTGCAATCAGAAACATCAAAGCCCTTTTCTACATGTGTTGAGTTTCCTAAAAATCTGCAGAGGTCAAACCACATGGTATTGGTACAAGGATAGAAATACTGACCAATCAAACAGACCTGAGAGTTCTGATATACATCCTCACATATACAGTCAACTGATGTTTGACTAGGCCACCAAGCCCATTCTACAGGGAGAAAATGGTCTCTCCAACAATTAGTGCTTGGAGAACTGGATATCCATATCCAAAAGAATGAGAGAGGAAAACCATCCCACAACTTTTGCAAAAATAACTCTTGATGGATCAAAGATCCAAATATAAGAGCCATATATGAGAACATAAAGATCTTGGAAGATAATGTAGGGAAACATCTACAGGATCTTATATTAGGAAATGGTTTCATGAACATTACACTGAAAGCATGAGCAACAAAAGAAAAGAAATTGATAACTGGAAACTCCTCAAATATAAAAAAATTTGCACCTCAATGGAGTTTAACAAGAAATTGAAAAGGCAGCCTCCTAAATGGCTGAAAATAATTGATAACCATATACCTGATAGGGGCTTAATATCCAGTATATATAAAGTAATCCTACACTTCAAAAATGAAAAACAAACAACCCATTTAGAAAATGGTCATGTGATTTCCATAGACACGTCTCTGAAGAATAAAAACACATGACTAAAAATCACATGAAAAGATGCTCAACACAGTAGCTATTAGGGAAATGCAAATCAAAGCAACAATATGATATTGTCTTACAACCATCAGAGTGGCAAATGTTAAAAAGAGGACTACAAGTGTTGGAGAGAATGTGGAAGAATGGTAAGACTTATCCACTGATGGTGGGAATGTAAAATGCGGCAGCTATTGTGAAGGACAGTTTGGCGGTTCCTCAGGAAGCTAAATATAGAACTGCCATATGATCCAGAAATCCCACTGCTGGGCATATACACATAAGAAATGAAAGCAGGGACTTGAACAGATATATGCACACCAATGTTCATAGTGGGATTATTCACTATTGTCAATAGTTGGAAACAACCCAAATGTCCATCAACAGAAGAATGGATAAACAAAGTGTGGTATATACATACAATGGACTATTACTCAGCTTTAAAGAGGAATGCAGTATTAACACAGGGGACAACATGGATGAATCATGAAGACAGTATGTTTTGTGAAGCAAGCCAGGCACTGAAAGACAAATATAATATGTCCTCACTGATATGAATTAAGCACATTGACCAGAATCACAGAGCTAGAGTCTGGAAGATAGGTTTACAGGAGACAGAAAGGAAGAAGAAGGTTGTGAGCCAATGCTCATATGGACAAAATCTATGATAAGATGGAATTGTGTAGCTGTGCATTGTATGGGCCTGATGGTGGTGCAGTGATGCTATTGGGTTGAATAGTGCTGGTTTGTGAGGGGGTAGGGTGGGGAGTGTGGGTTGGCCTGTCCATGAAACTGGGGTGAGTGTTCAGGCAGGCAGCAGTTGAACTCTGGAGATTTGCAGGTATGTGGTTGAAACTACAAGGTTGGGAATGTTATTTTGGCAAATATGGCAGGGGAGGTTTACTGGTTTAGGGTGTTGGAGGTGGGGGAAATGTAGGACAGGGCACACCTGAGCAGGCTTCTAGTGTGTGTGCAAGTGTTCATCTTGTCATAGTGGGTTGTATTAGTGGGTATAGAACAAAATAAGATTGGGAATGTTTTAAACTCCCATCCTGGGGAGTACTGCTATGTTCTCAAATCAAGACGCAAGAGTCTCACAAGAGCATAGGCAGTGCCTAATAGGGGAGGACAGGAAAGTATGTCAGTGTTGTTGGAAGTAACTATGAATCTTGTTCTTCAAGGAGTGAAGCTTGGTGGTTGCCGTGGATCCTGAATAGAGGGTGAGGGAAGAATAGAATAGATGGAACATATGGCATTTTGGGGGTTGATGGAATTGTACTACATGATCCTGCAATGATGTATATAGGCCACATTAAATTTCATCAAAATTTATAAAAGTGTAAGGTCAAAATATAAACCATAGTGTAAATCATTGACAATGGTTAGTAGCAATATTTTGATATTTGTACATCACTTTTAGAAAATGTACTATCCACATGTAAAATGCTATTAATAAGGGAAAGAGAAAAAGGGGGAGGATGTTTGGAATATGGGAATCCCCTATATTCTGTACTTCACTTTTACATAAATTAAAACTTCTTTGAAGACAAAATGAAAAAAAACAAGACACTGGGGGAATTAACGGAAGAAAATGTCACTGTACATACAAAAGAAAAGATCTCACAATGATGAAAAACATGTCAAAATTTTTAAAAATATTTTTTCCATTTTTATTATTACAAAATTTTTTATTTCATATTTTATATTTTATTTATTATTTTTAAAACTACCATTAATATTTCATTTTCTTATTAATTGTGTTTGGTTATTTTTTTGGCTTCATTTTTGAAGAAGTTTTGGATCACAGAAGAGATACAACTGTGACATGGGAGGATCATTGGTTTGGGGTATCAGTGATAGGGAATTTAAGGGAGGAGATTCTCCTGGGGCATATCTTTAAGGCATAAAATTGTTTTCAAGTGTTCATGGGGCATTGTTACAGTGGGTGAAGATTTGCACAATAACTGAAAGAGTATTGAATTCACATGCTGGGGAGCTCTGCAACATTCTCTAATGGAGCAGAAAGAATACCCTGAGTACAGAGGCAGTGACTAGTGAAGGAGGATGGTCCATTGATATTGATTACTGTACTTAAGAACCTTAAATTTTGAAATTAAGCCTCTTTGTGGTTCAAATGTGGCCTCTCTCTTAGTCAAACTCAGCATATAAATGCATTACCTCTGCCCCAGTGTGGGACATGGCTCAGAGAGTTGAGCTTCCCTTGCACTAAGGGATTACTGCCAAGCACCAACTATCAATGAAACTGGAAAAAGACCTTGACCAAAATGGGGGAAAGGGGAAGACAAATGAGTTTATATGGCTAAGAGACTTCAAAGTGATTTGGGACATCATTTCAGAGGTTACTCTTATTCACATCTCAGCAGGATTTCATTGACTGCCAAAATAAAATATTGTCTCAAATAGCTGGGCTTCTGAGGGCCCTGGATTCATCCAGACACTATAGGCAGGGCAGCTAGCTCAGGAGTTTGGTGCCCTGCCACTGGGCCATACTTTGGAATCTATTCTCCTCAATGTGACAGAGTTGGTTTCAGTTGTGACTTTGGAATCTATTCGCCCCAATGTGACACAGTTGGTTTCAGTTGTGTTTTCCCTACACAGGCTCTTCTGCCCTTTATATTGGAATCTATATTTAATACTAGAGTACATAGGTATATGTCCAAGAGACTTAAATCTTTGGGCTGATCATGCGCCAGCTGGGCTGTGACTCTCAACAGAGTTGCAACACATACTCTCCAATTCTAATGAACTGGAGAAGATGATGGACAATGACCATCCCAAGGAATAAAGAAAGTTTGCAACTGCAAGGAAGATCATCCCATCCATATGTCCCATAGGATTTAAGCCTTCTCTTAATTAGATGTGGAGTGTGTATCACCATCCCAGAATCCTCAAGATTGGGGAATAAAGGAAAGAGTAGAGTAGACTTACTGGTATTCTGTTATAGATTTATTGTGATTCTAGCAACTGAAGAACTTATATCATTGATGTGGAGACAGTGGCCACTGGGGGTTCTGAGGGGAGTGTGAAAGAAAAATATAGGCCATTATATATCATATCTTAGTCTACAAAATTTTGTGGAAAGAGTGTAAATTTCAATGTAAACTATAATCCATGGCTAGTGGTAATGCTCCAAAATGTGTTCATCAATTGTAAGAAATGTCCCACATTAATGAAGGATATTGTTAATGTGGGAAAATATGGGAGGAGTAGGGAGTGGGGAATATGGGGATCCCCTATATTTTTTATGTAACATTTATGTAATCTAAGTATTTATTTTTTTAATTTAAAAGTATATTTTAAAAAATCCTACGTTCTTCAGATATCAAGACGGTATTCAAGATTTCCTGACTATCTGCCCATGTGTGTTTATTAGTAGCAAAAATGGAGGTAAAAATGTTCTCTATCCTTTCAGGATCATCTAGATAAAGAGACTTGTTATCATTCCAATTATATAGGTCAGAATTGGAAATGGAAGAATGTACACATAAAAGTCCCCTAAGGTTATTCTGGTCATCCAGCTCTGCAGAGACTTGTCTGAGTGGGAATTGTCCTGACTGGGAAAGAACATTCCCTGGGCCGAACTGAGTACCTTGCCAGGTGAAGGATGGGGACCACATTCCTCTTCGAGCAATAGGCAAAAAAGAATATAGAGCCTTCCTAACAATTTCTGAATGATAACTGGGTGCTGCATGCTGGAGATTTCTGTGCTCTCCACTCTTCTATGCCTGTTTCATTTCAATTTCCCCCAAATACATTGAGAGAGCTGAGGGAAGTGACAGATGTGACAATCATTAGACTTGGAATCTAGCAACACAGGTTTAACCAAAGAGTTACCTGAATTCTGTGGCTCAGGTATACCCCGTTTTACCTGAGTTTCTTCATTGTGAATGATAATTGTGCATTTCATTTGCAGATTTCTATTTTGATATAAGGCCATAAAGGAGTCAACATATAGAATTTCATCCCATTTTTCTACTCTTTTACAGTATAGGTCTAATTGTAAGATAGAATTATAATTGAGGTAACAGTTTTTTTGCCCTCTGCTTCTCTGATTCAAATTTATATTGTGGTCAATGAGTATTACTAAAGATCACCATCTTCTTCTTCATTACTTCAGAACTGAACATAAATTAATTAGCTAAAATATAATTTAAAGGACTGCATCCAGTATACTATTAGCATTACCTATGATTACAAGTATTTGGTTCTATTTCAATCCAGGCACCATGCAAACATATGCAGATGGAGTACTTCTACAACTAACTTCTCATTAGACTAGTGGTGTGGATCCAACAATAAACTTTTTCAGGTCCCTTGAAAATGAGGACTAAAACCCTAAATAGCAGGCATTATCCAAAAGGATGAGATTCCAACCCACAACCCTACCAGGCAGGTATTTGATGAGAGTATAAGCACTTATATGTGGTTACTCCCCTAGAAGATGTCTGTTTCTGAAAATATGTCTTTCATCATAAATTCAGGGATCACCAAGGGTTCTGCAGCACCAGTCCAGAGTAGAGAGAACCTCCTGACAAATTTGTCCCAGTGGCAACACTAAGGGTCAAAAAAGGGGGTCCACACTCCTTTCCAGGGATGCAGAGCCTTGGTCAGGCAGTACTGAGACTTGAGTGTCCCGTCTGGTTCACAAAAATTGTCACCAAGCATGATGGTTAAGATCATATTTCAACTTAGGTAATGGTGCCCAGTTATTTGATCAAGCAAGGACTGACCTAATTGTTACTGAGAGGACATTTTGTGGACTAAAATCATCAGGTAGTTGATTGCATCAATGGCTGATTACATTTATAATCAACTGAGAAGATTGCCTTCAGCAATGAGAGGTGTCTCATCCAATCAGTCAAAAGCCTTAAAAGGAGAAGTGATGATTTCAACAGTCAGAAGAAAGAATTTCCATCTCTATTTTAGCCAGCCAGATTCTCGTGAAGAATTAATCAAAATCATTCATTGGAGGTCCCAGCTTGCAGCCTGCCCTATAGTATTTGTATTTATGCATGCCCAAAGTCACATGAGAAAGTTTTCTAAAATATCATAGTATTTATACATACCTTTTAAAATTTCTGTTTCCCTGAAGAACCCTGACTAATACTGCTTGATACTGGGAGAAGTTCTTGAGAACTATAATCTTAAAAATGGGATTTCTGTACTGGTCCTGGGGTTTTTGCTATTGGCTTTCTACTCTGATTAGTTTCAAAGGTACTGATGACTCATTCTAATAATTCAGATGCCACTGATAGGCCATAGCATGAGCTGGCAATAGAGATATGTAAAATATAACTACTGGATATAACTACTCACATGCTTATAAGAGGCTAGGATCTAGGTGAGAGTATTTTAATGATGTTGGCTGGTTATTCTCAAACATTCTGGATTCTGTTACTAAAGAAAAAGATGAGCTGAAGTTTTGAATGTTTTGCTATATTTTGTCTATATGTTCTCTTTTCATGGGCCCTTCCTCAGATACCTGACAGACTGACCTTACTCACATATAGGTAGGTAACACAGTCAAGGTCTGTTCTTGAGTTTGATATTTACATCTGTTAATGAAGTGATGTTGACTCCAGTCAAGCTTGCAAAGTCCCAATAATTTATCTTCCTTTAGAAATGTGATATTACTGAGACTTATCAAATATAGCCAGTGTTTTCAAGTCATGACAAATAACTGTGCAATTTTGAGAGGAACAAATTTCTAGAAGAGTTTTAGTTGAAGTGAGTAAATTGGATGTATGCTAAAGAAGAACTCAGTTGGGGACTCTGTACTTCCTCAAATAAAATTAAATCTATGACATTTATATCATGTTATTATCACATATACATTCATACATTTCAACTAATCTTTCCACAATAGATAAGGAAATCATGTAATATTGTCAAATTTGGAATCCTTTTGAGAATAAAATAGGGCCCCACGTGTTATTTTGTTAGGAAAAGACAGATACAAAACAAGTTTTCCATGGCATAACTGATCTTGTGGTCAACCCACAAGTGATAGAAAGCAAATTAATTCCACATGGCATTCTGCTACAAACAAGGACCACTGGGTGATGTCCTTTCTTTCTGGGGAAGCCAGATGCATCCTTCTAATCTAGTCATTCTTTGACGAATTGAGTGATGTCAGTATTTTGAAAACACATGTTGTGTGATGCAGTGGGAAATATTTGCCTCCAATTTAGTTGATGGAAAAAAGTTAAAGCACTAAAGAGTATTAATTATTCCATGGTGTACCTATAAATTGCAAAATAGGAAAAATAAGGAAAATCATAGAAGAGAAATTATCATAGCCATTTGAAGACCATTTACCTTTTAGAAAAATATTTTCTCAAATAACCTGGTTACCCCTTTCTAAGTATTCCCCTCCTGTGTCAATCAAGTTCAATTTTGAAAATGTAATTTGCAAAAATATTCTCTTGTAAAGGCAATATACATAGCAAGTTTTGCATCCTGTTGGGATGTCAGCTATATCTAATGTCCTAGCACTCCAGGCTTCATGTTTCCTAATCATACCGCTCACTGAAAAATTAGTGTGATATAGGTAAATTTCCTTTTCTTGTTGGGAGATTGAGGACACAGTGTGCTGAAAAGCAGCATCAGAGAAGTGGTCAATTTTTTTCTTTTGTTCATGGGCCCTTCACATGGGTTTCCTATCACTACATTCAGCCTTATACATAATCCCTTAGTTTCAGCTTCTATAATTTGGTCTCAACTACTGTATTAGCCAGAAGTATTGGTAACAATTGGTTGGTATAGAAAAGTAGGAGGTAACAATTGCTTGGCTTAATGAGGTAAAGCAAAGACTAAAATACTCTCCTGGTGTATTGTTCATAGAGTTGGCATCAGAGAGTTGGTATATGGAACCATCTTGACTTTGTCATTCAGGGGATCCATAGTAAGAGGTTGGGTAGAAGAATTACTGGATTTTCCCAGGTTTTACTATAACAACTTCCAGGATTTCACAGATGCAGACTAACTCTACATTTCCACAGGTATACTAAGCTGCTCACAATGAATGATGAGCTAAATATCTATGACACAATAAAAGCCTTTCCTTAACCATATTGCAATGCCAGTCCTCCTTCTGTTCCCTTTCTTTCAGGTGTGCTTGCTTGAATAATTGCTCTGCCAACCTGACTCCCTCCCCACTAAAGTGCAGGAGATTTATTCAAAACACTGTGATGTACTAAATTTCCCTAACAAAATTCCTAAAAGCTACAGAGTCACTGAATGACAGGAAACAACACATTATAACTTAGTAAATTTCTATACATCTGCATATGTGTGGCCAGCTCCCCAATCTAAAATATCCTTTCATCTTATAGCATAAAATAATATTGTTAGATGCATATAATATAGTGCATTGATTTTAATAACCAAAATCTGGATTGATTTGCAAGTAACAAAAAAGTCCTAAGTCAGTCAGGGGGATGAAAATATTTTGGTTACTCAGAGAAACTTGCAAGAATTTCAGCAAGCAAAACACAGGCCTCCATGTTGAACAGAACTCAAAATCAGATTGCTATTCTCTGCCTTTATCTGTGGTTGACTCCTTTCTTTCTGGGAAAAATGTTTCCCATTTATAGGGAGGAATACAAGCAGTGATGGATTTGGCATTAACCTCTAGCAACTGTGGCCAACATAGAGAAACTAACTTTGATTCTAAGTTCCACTTTGGAAAAGTGCAGTTAAGAAATTTTTTAGGAACCTGGAATAATAGATATATAAACTGAACTATGCTGACTGTGTTGGGTGAAGAGTCTAATACCTTAGAATAACATGGCACATCCTACTACTTACCTTAATCCCATAATAGAAAAAAATTCTACACCCTTATTTCTCTGTTATTAACAAAATAATTTTTCACTCCTTATAATTTCTTCTAGTTAAATTGAATTAAGTAAGCCTCCTTTTGTCTTATAATGGTAAAAGTGAATTTCTAGTGTGTAATATTAAAAGTCAAGTTTACTTCTTTAACAAAAGGAGCACACATTTAATTTTTTAAAAATTTTAACCCTTCTATTACTCTTACTATGATGGTAGTTTCTGTCCTTACCCTCCACATATGGTGCTTATTCTTTTCTGCCATGTTTTATTCCCTGGAAGATGACCTATTTGAATTCCATCTCTCAGGGTCCCTTCCCTTTGACTTCCTTTTCAATTTGGATTAGCAGGCATAATAGGTATTGGTAGAGTAAATGAGGTAAGAAGAAAGAGAGGTTATAGCATTAATCCCTTGTTCCATTCTTTCTTGGTTGACCTGTGGCAATTCTATGCAAGCCCTGCACAAAATTACCAAACCAGTGGATGTTACTCAACTTCTCATCACAGAAGTAATGGTGCTTGTTCAATGAGCCCATTGAAATATAGCAATGGGACAGTGATAAAAGCCATGTATATACTCAACAATAGTTTATCTCCCTAATACTAATTGAACACTTAGCTAGCCTGAAAAGGTAAATGTTGTCACTGAAATGGCTCCATTCTCTGGGTACACCAGCTATCCTCAGAGACAATGGTTTGTCCTTATGGGAAAATTAACCTTTATCATCTTTAGAAAACTAACAACAAGATATGACACACATTACCTTTGATAATGGAACAACTTTTATGGATAATCTCACACCCATTGGATTCACACTTATTGTCATTTCATCTGGCAACAACCAGACTGATAGAATGGTTGAATGGCTAACTTAAGGCTTAGCTGTAATTCTAGGTGAAAATCACACTGTGATGCTTAGGTGATATACACAGTTCAGTAGGTACTTTAAACCAAAGGTTAAGTCATGCAATTATTTCTCCAGAGTTGGGTTATATAAATCCAGAATACAATGGATGGGAGTGGGATGGCTACTCTCAGTATCAATGTACTTATTCACTTATAGAGAATAGGAGACTGTACTGCCCAGGGGGCTTTTTGATAATTACAATGGGAAATTGCATTAGTGTTATGTAATAAAGGGAAGGGAGACTGGTCTGGGAGATTTGTGGTACAACCACCAACCAATTAGTGTTCATACAATATCTATATATTGAAAATCTCTGATATTGAAACAAAGTGAACTAAAACAGAAAAGAAAATAAAACAACCATGGATATGGATCCTGTAAGAATGAAAATGTGTTATACCATAATAAGGTAGACACTAAGGGTATCCTGGTAGACAAGGGAACAAGGAATAGGTGGCAGAGGAGGTTTATCTCTTAAGAAGTCATAACTAATTTCAGAATTGGGACTGTACTATCTAGTTGCAGGTTGTATTTGCTACTTTTCCTTCAAAGCACATACGAAGCACATTGAAGGTAGCAAAGTTACAATTAAGGCTCTAGGAACACATCTGACTAATATGATATTAACTCACAATGATAAGGTTGAATTTTAGGTTTCCCCTTTGTTTGGATATGAAAAAGACACAAAGAAAATAATGGATGCTGACCTGCAAAACGATGAATTTATACTGTAGGATGACCAAGATTGCCCAGAGCTCTGTTTCCTGGATAAGATATAATATTGAGAGTGCCTAAGGTAATAACTCAAGGATGTTCCATGACATTGTGATAATTAAAGCCTAACAGAGTGAGTTTTACAAAGCTGCAAGTGGTCTGGATAAAGGAGCATGATGGGGAGACAAATTTCATGGTCTAAGAAGGTTGCCATTCATGTTAAAAAAGAAACACACACACACAAAAAAAAACACTGCCCCATTTTACATTGCCACCAGCAATGAATGAGTGTTCTTAATTTTCCAAAACCTTTTCAAGACTTGTAATTTTCCTTTTTAAATATCAGATATTCTAAATTGGTATGAAATTGTATCTCATTGTGGTTTTTATTTGCATGGCCATCATAACTAATGATATTGCACATCTTTAATTGTAGTTTTTGCCATTTTTATATCTTTATAAAGATATACATTTAGAGAAATGTCTATCCAAGTCTTTTGCTCATTTTTAACTGTTTTTATTTTTACATTTTGTTTTTAAATTGAAATATTTCTTTATATATTCTAGAAATCAAAGCTTTATAAGATATGTAGTAATTCTCTAATAAAAACAAAAACAAAAAACAAGCAAAAAACCCTACTTCTCCATGGAGTGAAAGATTCATTTAAAGCTCTTCTTCACATGAGAATGAAGTCAAAAGTGTGCACTTATACCTAACTATAAATATTTGTATTAAATCTGGAAATGCATAAAACACAAAAGTAAAAATATATTGGTTTGAATGAGAGCCATACAAAAGCCAGTCAATCCAAAGTTCTACTCAGTAATACACTATTCATGAATTAAAGTTGCTCAATATTAAAACAGTGACATTGCTTCTAAAATATATAAGGAAATGCAGAGGGCAAGATATATCAAGGGAACTCAAAAATTCTCCTTATAATTAGGACAGTAAGTTCTTGCTAAAAGTATAAGTAAATAAAATAAAGCAACAAAGCTGAGAGTGCAAATGTGGAACAATAATTGATTCACGTTTAAGTGATACTGCAGAACAGAGGGAAATAAAGCCAGTTCCTTATGTAAACTATATTTATAAAAACTCTATTCTCTGTATTTCAGTTTTCAGTCTTTTCCCATGTTTTCATATTCATGGCTATTTTTATAGAGTTTGGTGCTTTATAAAAATATACAAAATATAGTATTTTATGCAAAACTATAGTAGAAATTGGAAATATTGGAAAATTATTACTCATTATCTTTTCTATATCAGTTATGACACAGTCTCTCTTTCCTGTTTTTCTGAGACACTTTATTGTTATTACTTTTCTCATGTGCTTTTCTGATTTTTCTACAGTTTACTCATCTTGCTTCATTTTCAATAATTTCTTCTGGCTTATTGCTGTTTCTCCTGAGCTCTTAAAACTATTGAGATTTTTAAAATTCATCGTATTTTTATCATTCTGGAAAATCCATTTGATCCTTTCATAACATTTTCAGCTCTCTGTCTAAAATCTCAAAAATGTGTATTTCCTTGAACACTGTATATATGATTGTTTTTAATCTCTGTCTGCCAATTTCATTCTCTGTGACATCCACAGTTATTGTGTGTGTTTTTTTTTTTTTTAGTCTTGGATTTTCTCATATTTTATTCTTCCCCTTATGGCTGGCTTTGTGTATATGCATATTGTATAGTGTGCATAAAGTATTTAAGAGACAATTTGAGATATAACAATGTTCCCTTTTACGTAGAAGGATACTTAAGGAAAGTAGATTATTACTATCCTGAGCAAACTAATTGAATTGAGGGTATTCAAAACTGTGCCTAAATGTTGGAAGAACAGATTATTTCTGTATTATGCTTAAGGCTAGGGTATATCTCTTCAGTCTCAATCTACCATTTTTATTTTAAATTGCTATCTTTGGTTCCCAAGTTCTTTCTGTCAGGTGAAATACCCTAGTGGTTTCTCATCAACTACATTTCCTCTTCAACATAGTTTGATGCTTACAGGAGAAAAGATTCCAATTCAAAGCCCAATTTTCTGAGTATCTTTTTGATCCCAGGTTTGATCACATTTCTTTCCAATAACTTTTTTTTTTTTAAGATCTCAAGAGCATTTTTTTTTATTATTTTGTCTAAACTTTCCCTTTGTTTTTGGTGAGAACTTTTGACTGAATCATCTAAATCCTCATTATTGGAAAACTACTTCCCATCTTTTTTTTTCATCATTATTTCTACTACTTTGTCTACTCCCTTTCCGAATCACTTTGATGAGTCCTCTTTCTTTTCCCAAGCTCTGATACAGAAATATCCTGTATATCAATGCCCTTGACATCCAAATTTATTTATCTAGTTTTTATCCCATGTGTTCTTCAATACACTGGATCAAAGTATTATTTCTAATATGCTTGCCCTACTCATAGTATCTTCTTAAATGTAATTCTCTCAACTACTAAAACCCTTCAAATGATTTCTCAACATCTTAGAAAATATTCTGAAAACTTTACAAACTATAAGAATATATTTGAGACATTTGCCCTGCTTCCACACAACCTGACCTATTTCTGCTTTCCCCCTTTTCACCTCACTTTCATTGTTACAGGCCTAGAATAAAAGGTTCATTTATTATTCAGAATCTTTGCACTTGCTACTTTTTCTGCTTCAAAGATTATCCTTCACATATTTACATTTTCACTTTCTCTAGGTCTTCACTCATTTCACATAGTCCTACATGGTAATATAATTATGATGAATTTATGCATTGATGAGGTTTATATCCCTTCAGAATGTTAGAGTTGAGAATTTTGTTGAAAATTTAATCATTACTTTAGTTCCATTCCAGAAAGCTGTGACTGGAGCACATTAAATGCTCAAAAAGCCTGTTTTGAAAGAGAATGGATAAAAAGAAAACCTATTCATTTATCTTAATTTACAAATTAAATAGTTATTCCATTACGCCATTTGAATTTGTAAAAGCAATAAAAACAATTGTTAATAGAAGCACAACCTCAATGTCATTGCCTAATAATGATCCAATATCTGTGAAGGTCATTGTAGTTCTGTGATACATTAATTTGGGGCATATGTGTACACAGGCAGAAATTATCATTGAGACCTATCTAATCATCTTAATTTTGGAAATCCCAGCATGTTAATAAAATTACATTTCAATATGACATATATTTTATCACAAAATAATTATCCATACTTAGTAATGAATAATGACTTAAGTCAAAGAAAACATATATTTCATGAATGGCAATAACAAAACTAGTGAGAACTGGTCTATAAAAATTTTACAAGTGTGGATTTGCTTTGTCAAAATAGGCACATTTTGGAGAAACTTGCTTTTATATTATCATAATGTATGTTATCTCTTCCAATTAGTACATTGTAAGCAGACAGTTGTGAACAAAGCACTGAATTTACATTCTTATTTTTCAAAAAATAAGTTAAGAAATTTTGTATTTACTAATATATATGACACCACAAATTCACTATTTTTAGAATTTCCATTTTGAGATGTTATTTTTATAGAAGTAATGAATTAACAGATATCACCATAAATAAGAAATTATGTGCTGTGTTAATGATCTGTTTGACATTAGTAGTACATGGAAATTGATTTTTGTTTTTCTTTGTTAAATGAAGTTAACTAGCTCCCCTTGGACTCCAGGTCAAAACCTGTCTCTATTAATAGATTTCACTCAAGTCACTTTGATTTTATAACTCCTGACAAACATTTATTTTTGTTATCCTTTGTTTCAATTTCCCTCACTGTAATATAAGGTTGAATTATTTTTTTTATTTTCAATGTTGTAGAAAGGGAATGAAATTATTTTAAACCACCATTTTCTCTTTCCCTAATGTTGAGTAAGTTAGTTTATTTATCTGAACTAATAATAATAACATGTGTTTAAACAAATATGGAAGAATATTGTGAGATATATTGAAATAATGGGGAGAGGTAAGTGTAATTCTCAGTTTTGGATCCAAAGATTCTTATGCAATTTTTCTAAAACTGGTAATTAGATCATTCACACTTTGATTTGGAGAAGTATTACCTATTTCCTTAATGTATTATTCTCTTGAAGTAAATATTAGTGAATTCAATGAAGTTTCACAAATAATTATTTCAGTGCAATATATATTGTCCTCATAGCTGTCATTCATGTGAAAAGGAATTGATTTAACTACCTAATTTTCATATAAAACCATTTTTTATTTTTCCTTACCCTAATTGATACACGTAAATTTCAGAGGACAAAGTAGGACATGAGAATTCCAGCACTATTACTGAGCTGGTCCTGGTGGGGTTTTCCAATCTCCCTAATACTGAGATGCTCCTCATCTTCCTCTTCTCACAGGTCTACCTGGCAAATCTCTTGTCAACACAGCCATCATCTCTTTAGTGGCTCTTGATTCCTCTCTCCAGACACCTATGTATTGCTTTCTCTGTCATCTGGCATTTCTCAACATAATGTTTAGCACATAGTTTGTCCCCAAGTTGCTCTTTAACTTCCTTGCAACCAGGAACGTTGTATCTTACAATGCCTCCCTTGCCTGAGTCTACATTCCCTCGTTCCTTGAGGCAACTTTCTACTTTCTGCTTGCAGTAATGGATGTGGATCACTATGTGGCCATTTGTTACCTACAAGGATGCTTTCTTTTCACGAACTCGACTGTGTGTCTCACACTGGCTCTGGTGCCTGGACCATCAGCTTCTTTGCCTCAGTTGTGCCTCTGTACTTCATAATCCTTCCACTCTGTTATCCTTAAATTATTGACTATATTTTCTGTGAATTGCCATTATACTTTAAATGTTCTGTTCTGATACTTTCCTGCAGGAAACTATGATGAGACAAGAGACCACTGCTGGAATAGTGTTACCTCCCTTCCTCCTAATTATCCTCTCCTACATTTGCATCCTGATAACTGTAATGAGAATAGACTCCATGGAGGACAGGAAAAAAGCTTTTTCCACCTGTACTTCCCACTTGATTTTTGTGACCATGTATTATGGGAAAGGATAGCTCGGGTTCATAAGACTCAAGTTAATCTACTCTGCAGAGGGCGAAAAACATATCTCCATATTCTATGCAGTCATCATCCCAGTGCTTAATGTTTTTATTTACAGTCTGAGGAACAAGGATGTGAAGAGTGCTGTGGGAAGATTCATGGGGAGAAAATAAAAAGCCAACATATCACATGGTAGAAGCCTGAGATATTAAAGCCAATGATTCTTGCATTGTGTTTATGTCCAAATTATATGAACCTAAGATCTAAGACTAGGATTTTGGATTCAGTAGATTTTCAAATGAAGATGGTCATCACATTTTTTATCAATATCCCAAAGTGTTTCCCATTCAGCTTTCTCCAATCTAAAAATTAAAATTTAAAGATATCAGTTGACTAAGTGTTAAATTATTGCCACATCAGCAAATACTTTGATAACTCAGCCATTTTAATATTATTGTCATGTTCTGCAGTCACTACATTTACAGTACTTTAACATCTATTTTGATTAACTTTTTTGGAAAATTTAAGTAGAGTTTCTTTGTTAAAATATTTTTTTAAAAAAGATACTTAGATTATATAAATTGTTACATGAAAATATATAAGGGATTCCCATATGCCCCACTCCCCACACTTCCCACTTTCCCCCACATTAACAACTTCTTTCATTACTGTGGTACATTCATTGCAATTGCTGAAAAAATTTTGGAGCATTGCTGCTAAGCATGGACTATAGTTTACATTGTTGTTTACACTTTCTCACACTCAATTCTGTAGCCTATGGCAGGATATATAATAGCCTGTATATGTCACTGCAATGTCATCCAGGTCAATTCCAAGTCCTGAAAATATCCCCATATTACACCTCTTTTCTCTCTCCCTGACTTCTGCACCCCCAGTGGCCACTGTCTCCACATCAATGATATAATTTCATCCATTGCTAGGATCACAATAAATCTGTAGTCAAATAACAGTCAGTCCACTCTAGTCGATATTTTATTTGCCAATCCTGAGGGATCTGGGATGGTGATGCTCACTCTACCTCTAATTGAAAGGGGACTTCAATCCCATATGGCTGATGGGTGGGACTATATTGCTTGCAGTTGTTGACTGTCTCAGTTCCTTGGTGTGATGGTTGTACATTCGCACCTCCCCATCAGCTATCCTGGGTGAGTCCAATGAACTGAAGAGTAGGTGCCGCAGCTCGGCTGAGGCACAGGGCCTAGCTGGCACATGGAGAGCCCAGAGATACAAGTCTCCTGAACATATACCCACCAACTCCAGCACCAAATATAGGTTCAAACATACAGGACAGAAGAAGTATGTGTAGAAGAGACACATCTGAATCCAACTCTGCCACAGTCAGGAGCACAAATTCCAAAGTAGGGTCCACTGGCAAGGCACCAAATTCCAGAGCTATTCACCATAACCACAGGATCTGGGTGTCTCCAGAGCCCTCAGGTGCTCCACTCTTTGGGGTAGTGTCCACTTTGGCAGACTATGAGATCCTACTGGGATATGTATAAGTGTTATCTCTGGGATGACCTCCCAAATCACTTTGAATTCTCTTACCATATAAACTGAATTGTCTTTATCTTTTCCCCCTTTTACTCAAGGACTTTTTCAGTTGTATCACCAGCCAGTGCTTGGTAGTAATACTTTGGTGCCAGGGAGGCTCATCCTCAGGAGTCATGTCTGTCCCTGGGGGGAGGGTAATGCATTCACATACTGAGTTTGACTTGAAGAAAGGCCACATTTGAACAACTTTGAGGCTCTTAGGAGGTAACTCTTAAGCAGCTTCCAATACTAGGCCAATTTGAAGATTCAAAAACAAAAAACTTATAAGCATAATCATCAATATCAAGGTCCCATCAATGGACCATCCTTGTTTACTAGTCAGTGCTCCTGAACTTGGGGGATTGTTGCTGTCCCACTAGAGAATGTGACAGAGCTCCCCAGGATGGGGATTCAACAATCCTTCGGCTGTTGTGTGAATCTCTATCCACTGTGGCAATGCCCATGAACATTAGAACATATTTATATACCTTATATGTATGCCCAAGTGAATTTCCTTCTATGTACCCCCATCAGCAACACCCCACACTATTGATACTCCCCACCATAGTTGCACACATTCTGTGTTCCAAAACCACTTCAAAAATGAAACCAAGAACATTGCCAAATTCAATTCAAAGGAAAATGAAATAATAATGATAGGTTTAAACATAAGAAATAAAATACATAATAATTTAGAAAAACTAAAATAAAGTAAAAAAATGTGATATAAAAAATGAAAAATATTTTTAAAGTTTTTTTTGGCATTTTGCCTTTCATCACTGTAATATCTATCATCTTGTTTGTACAGTGGAATTTTCTTCCATTTCTTCCCCAATGTCTTATTTATTTATTTATTTATTTATTTATTTATTTTTGCCTTCAAAGCGGTTTTAGGTCAGAGTAAGGTTACATACATAATATAGGGGACTCCAATATACCCAACCGCCTCTCCATTTTCCTCCTTCCCTATTAATAACCCTTTTACATGTTGATTGTATATTTGTTACAACTGGTGTACACATATTGAAACATAGCTACTAACCGTGATCAATAGTTTACATTATGGTTTACATTTTAGACCATACACTTTTATACATTTTTTATGAAATTTAACATAGCCTGTATCCATCATTGCAAGATCATGCATAACACTTCTATTCTCTCTAAATATTCCCTCTTTCATCTATTCTATTCCTCCTTTCCCCTCCCCTCAGGGTCCACATTGGCCACCAGTATTCACTCTTAAAGGACAAAGTTCATAGATACTTGCTACAATGCTGAGGGTTTGACACACTAGTCTGTGTGGGTTGTCCATGCTCTTGATAGACACTCTCCTGTCTGTTTGAGAATATGTTGGGCCTCACCAGCATTATGTTGGGCCTCACCAGCATGAGAGTCCAACTCCTTCTCACTCATTATGTGGGTTTCCCTCCACTGATACAGCACACTATGACAAAATGATCATTCTTTCAAAGTCTTCCCCAGGTGTGCCCTACCCCAATTCCCCCCCATCCTACACCCTAAACCGGTAACCCTTCCTTGTCATTTTGCCAAAAAGGGTTTTCTCATCAATGGAGTTTCAACCAGGTACCCAACAATTCCCAGTGTTCAACTTCTCCCTCTGCCAACACTCACCCTAATTGAATGGACCATCTGTCCCATCCTCCCCACCCTACCCCCATCAAGCTTGCACCACCCAACCCAAAAGTATCCAAACACCCCTTTCGTATTCCTTCACTATCAACTACTCACTTAGACCTTATCATAGTTTTTGCCCATATGGGCGTTGGTTCACAACCTCCTTTGTAGAATGTTTTAAAGTTAGGCAGTGTGATTACTCTGATTTCATTTTTCTTTTTCAATATATGCTTTGGCTATTCAGGGCTTCTAGTCCTTCCAAATAAATTTCGTACTTAATTTGCCCAATTCAGTAAAAAGGGCTGTGTTGATTTTTATTGGGATTGTGTTAAATTTGTATATTGGTTTGGTAGGATAGATATCTTAATGCTATTTAGTCTTTCTATCTACGAACAGGGAATATTCTTCCATTTATTTAAGTCTTCTTTTATTTCTTAAACCATGCTTTGTAGTTTTCTATTTATAACTCATTTACATATTTAGTTAAATTTCTTCCTAGGTGTTTGATTTTTTAAGTTACTATTGTAAATGGTATTTTTTTTCTTGATTTCCTCTTCAGATTCCTCATTATTGCTGTACAGAAATGCTACTGATTTTTGCTCATTCATCTTATAACCTGTGACTTTACTGAACTCATTATACATTCTAGAATGTTAATTTTTCAAGATTTTCTATATATAAGATCATGTTGTGTACAAATTGTGAGGTTTTAACTTCTTCCTTTCCAATTTGGGTGCTTTTTATTTCTTTTTCTTGCCTCAGTGCTGGAGCAAGTACTTTGAAGACAACGTTAAATAGGAGCAGTGATAGTGGGCATCCTTGTCTTGTTCCTGATCATAGAGGGAAAGCTTTTAGGGTTTCACCATTGAAGATGATGTTAGCTGTGGGTTTTTCATATATACCCTTTATTATGTTCAGAAAGTTTCCTTCTATTCCTAGCCTTTGCAGTGTTTTTATCAAGAAAGGGTACTGTATTTTGTCGAATCCTTTTTCTGCATCTATAAAGATGATCATGTGATTTTTTTCTTTCAATCTGCTTATGTGGTGTAGTACATTGATTGATTTCCTTATGTTGAACTATCATTTGCATACCCACTTGGTCATGGTGTAAAATTCATTTGATGTGCTGTTGACTATGATTAGCAAATATTTTGTTGAGGATTTTGCATGTAGTTTCATTAGAGAGATTGGTCTGTAATATTCTTTTCTTGTGGCATGTTTGTTTGGCTTTGGTATTAGGGTAATGTTGGCCTCATAGAATGCATTAGGCAATGTTTCTTCTACTCCTATTTTTGGGAAGAGTTTGAACAAGATTGGTGTTAGTTCTTTCTGGAATGTTTGGTAGAATTCATCAGTGATACCATCTGGTCCTGGGCTCTTCTTAGTTGGGAGGTTTTTGGTGACTGAGTCTATCTCTTTACTTGTGATTGTTTTCTGGAGTTCATTAATTTCTTCTTTAGTCAATGTAGGCTGCTTATGTTTTTCTAGTAATTTGTCAATTTCCTCTAAATTTTACTTCCTGTTGGCATATAATTTTTCAAAGTATCTTCCTATGATACTCTATATCTGTGAGGTCAGTGGTGATATCCCTTTCCTCATTTCTTATTTTGTGTATTTGCATCTTCTCTTTGTTTTCCTGTGTTAGTCTACCTAAGACTTTGTCAATTTTATTGATTTTCTCAAATAACCAGTGTTTTAGTCAGCCAAAGGAGTGCTAATGCAAAATACCAGAATTCTGTTGGCTTTTATAAGGAGTATTTATTTGGGGTAGAAGCTTAGAGTTACTAGACCATAAAGCATTAGTTTCTTCCTTCACCAAAGTCTGTTGCCACGTGTTGGAGCAAGACAGCTGCTAACATTTGCCAGGGTTCAGGTTTCTTGGCTTCCTTTCTTCCTGGGGCTCCATTTCTCTCAAGGCTCAGCTCCTCTGTTTCCTCCAGAAGGTCAGCTGCAGAGTATGAGTCTCTTTAGTCTTTGCTTCTGTCCACAAAGCCAACTGTGAACTGTCAGGGGAACAGCTCGTCTCTTTTCCTGGGGCCTAATCTCCTTCATCATGACCAATCTTCACTGTATGCTTACTTCCTGGGGCTCCAGCTCAAGACTCGGTATCAGTACTACAACTCAAAACACTCCAACTCTGTCCTTTGCCATGCCTTTTATCTTTGAGAACCCACACATCAAGGGGTGGAACTCAATGCCCTAATGACTTGGCCCAAACAAAACCCTAATTATAACTCAATCATGTCCAGATGAACAGACCAGTTTACAACCATAATCCAATATCTATTTTTGGAATTCATAACTATATCAAACTGCCAAACTACTACCATCAGCTTTTGGTTTTGTTTATTTTTTCTAGTGCTTTTTTATTGTCTATTTCAATTAGTTTTGCTCTAATCTTTTTTATTTCCTTCTTTCTACATACTTTGTGGATAATTTGATGTTCTTTTTCTAATTCCTCCATGTGTGCAGTTAGGTCTTTGATTTTAGCTCTTTCTTCTTTTTTGATATATG
The DNA here is from genome assembly GCA_029593785.1 of Cabassous unicinctus. Taxonomy (NCBI): domain Eukaryota; kingdom Metazoa; phylum Chordata; class Mammalia; order Cingulata; family Chlamyphoridae; genus Cabassous; species Cabassous unicinctus. Next base: position 67,822 of record JAQZBX010001346.1, read on the forward strand.
CATTTACGGCTATGAATTTCCCTCTTATTACAGTTTTTGCTGCATCCCATAGAATTTGATAAGTTTTAATGTCATTTTCATTTGTTTCAAGGTAGTTTCTATTTTTTGTGTGTTTTGTTTGAGATTTCTTCCTTAACCTGTTGTTTGTCTTAGAGTGTTTTGTTCAACTTCCATATCCTTGGGACTAGTCTGATTCTGTGGTCCTTAATGATTTCCAGCTTCATTCTATTGTGGCCAGAGTAATTGCATTGCATGATTTTGATATTTCTGAGTTCATTGAGAATTTTTCTGTGGCCTAACATGTGGTCTATCATTGAGAATGATCTATGTGCACTCGAGAAAAATGTATATCCCTCTGTATTTGGGTGTAGTGGTCTGTATATATATCTATTAGGTCCAGGTCTTCTAATGTATTATTCAGAGTCTTTGTTTCTTTATTTATTCTCTGTTGAGATATTCTGTCTAATGATGATAATAGTGTATTAAAATCCTCCAGTTTAATAGTAGAGGGATGTATTTTTCCACTTAATTTTCACAGTGTTTCCCTCATGTATTTTGAGGTGCTCTGGTTAGGTGCATAAATGTTTATGATTGTACTTTCTTTTGGAAAAATTACCCCTTTTACTAATATACAGTGTCCTTCTTTGTCTCTTACAATAGTTTTGCACTTAAAGTCTATTTTGTATTATATTATTATAGCTACTTCTGCTTTTTTTTTTGGTTACTGTTTATTTTTAAGATGGTTTTCCCAGCCATGTGCTTTCAGCCTCCTTGAATCCCTGGGTCTAAGGTGGGTTTCTAGAAGACAGCATATAGATGGGCCATATTTCCTTATCTATTATGCCAATCCATGTCTCTTGAGTGGTGATTTTAATCCATTAACATTCAGTACTATTACTTTCAAGGAATTACTTACATTATCCATATTTTCTTTGTCTTTATGTATGTCAGGATTTTTATTCTTTTTTTGTCATTTTATTTGTTCTCATACTCTCCTCCAACTCTCCCTTTCCTGTTTTTTTCCTTTCAATCTGCAAAACTCCCTTTAGCATTTCTTGAAGGGCTGTTTTCTTATTGGCATACTCTTTTAATATCTGTTTATCTGTGAATATTTTTAAGTCTCTATCATTTTTGAATGCTAATTTTGCTGGATAGAGAATTCTTGGCTGGAATATTTTTCTTTACTTCCTTAACTCTATTCATACCACTGCCTCATTGCATCCATGGTTTCAGATGAGAAATCATCATTTCATCTTATTGAGGTTCCCTTGTACATGATGGTTCTCTTTTCTCTTGCTGCCCGCAGTATTTTCTCTTTGTCTTGAGCATTAGACAGTTTAACAAGAATATGTCTTGGATTAGGCCTGTTGGGATTTATACTATTTGGGGTGCACTGCGCTTTCTGGATATGTACATTCATCTTCCTCAATAAGGTTGGGAAGTTTTCATCCTTTATTTCCTCCAATACTCCTTCTGTCCTCTTTCCATTCTCTTTTCTGTCTGGGATGCATATATCGTGTATGTTTATGCATTTTGTGTTGTCATTCAAATCCCTAAGTCCCTGCTGGATTTTCCTATCTTTTTATCTCTCTGTTCTACTCTCTGATTTCAGATATTGCTAATTCTTTCCTCTGCCTGTTCAAATATGCTGTTATGTGATTCCAGTGTTTTTATGATTTCTTGGATTTTGCCACTCATCACCATCATATCTATTATTTTTTTATGTATGTATGCAATTTCTTCAGTATGTTCTCCCAGTGTCTTCTTAATATCCTTAATCTCTTCTTTCACTTCTTTAAGTTGGTCCATGATATTTGTTTTGCCAGCTTTGATTAATTGTTCAATTTTCTGGATCTCTTTCTGGTTTTGGTTTTTTCATTGGACTGGGCCATGTCTTCCTGTTTCTTGGTATGGTTTGTAATTTTTTGTTCCTGGCTGGTCATCATTTTATCTTGATCATTTTATTCATTTGATTAAATTCTCTCTCTACTCTAGAGTTTTATTTAGCTGTTCTTTGTGTGTGTGTTAAATTTTCTCTTTGACATTTTGTTCTTTTTCTATTTCCTTGTCATTTTGTATATTTCCTTGAGCAATTTATCTTTGTCCAGCCCTTTCCAGATCAATGCCCTGAAGCCTCCTGCTCTGTGGGTTCCCCGGACAGCTCACTCAGGCAAAATCTTGCCCCCAGTCAGCTTTTCTTATTGAGAGAGATGGTGAGGTCACACTTAAACTGACCCATCTTGCCCAGATGCCTAGAATTTTCTTAATCTAGGGCTTCAGGGCTAGGAATAGTCCAAATTGGAGGCAAAAAAAGCTAGATAAAGCTTTTTCCCAAAGCTTTACTACTCTTATGCTGGCAGCCAGTGCTGCCTTGCCATAGGCTTCTTATTTTGATTATTGTAAAGCCCTCCAATTTTGATAAGGTGGCCATCCCTAGTCCACTGATCAGGTTTGACTTTTAGGGATGTCAACCAGAAGATGTTGCATTCAGCATTTTCCAAGGATAAGAGGAAAGAATGGCAATGGGAATTCTGAAATGCATATATTTTATAGAAAGAAAATATTTTTGAAGTTAATGAGAATTTTGGATGTAGAACTCAGTTGTTAATTTTTTTTTCATTTAATATGATTAAATTTATTTTTCTCTTTCTGGCAAGTAGTTTTTGTAAGGTGATATGATTTTTTAAATTTAAAGAATTTCTTCTTAATTATTTAAACTCTAGCTATATACATATGGAAGGTAGACTATATGATTGAATGATAGCAATTATTTCTTATAATTGCCTGTGTACTTATTTAAATATATTGGTCACTTTGTATTTGCAGGTGTGGTCTATCAAGGGGTTGTATAGTAATGAGTTCACTTTGATGATTTTGGAGGCAAGACACAGAGTTATTTCTTGGTAAGCCACTTTGTAGGTGTATTTTCTTGAGCAAATAACTTAACTGTACTGTATTTCAATGTTTCCATCTGAGAAAATCAGAAATTTTAATATATATGTTGTTCAACAGGTGAAATATGTGTAATCACCATGGAACATAACAAAGACTTAATAAACAATAGATGTTATCATTTTCCACATGCTGTTTAATTGATAATAAAGAATTTTGTGATGGTATTATAATTTTAAAGAAAGAAAAGAAATATGTGACAATTCTCCTAAATGAACAACTTTTCACAACTCTTTGCAATTTCTATTGAAATTTATTTGCCAATGGAAGAAGAAATTCCTATTTCTAAGGTCATGTAGCCTACTCTTAAAATAATTGAGAGGAAGTCAAATTTCCAAAATATGGGTGTAGACCCTCTAAACTAATCTCACTTTATATCTAAGGACAACTTAGTGTCTACCTGTACCTGGAAGGGTGAATACAGCTCATTTTTTGTTGGAGAACTCTGATGTCAATGGAAAAATATGCAATGTCAAAATATCCAAGAATCACAATGTGTTTCTCTGTCTTAAAATTTTATTATATTCTGGCATGTGGTTTCATGTTAGAAAATATAAAAATGCAATGTCCTCTTAACATGGAATGATGTAGTAGAAGCCTGATTTGTAATATACTTGCCAGGCCCAGGTCTTCATTGCAACCTTGTGGAAACATGCAAGAGTGATTTTCTACAACTAATTTTGTGTGTTAATCCCTTAGTAGTTCTATCTTGATGATTTTCATAAAGCTACAAAATCTTTGTGATCCAAAGTGTTGTCATCTTACAAATTTTAATAAATCATACTACATTCTTCTTTCTTAATCACTGCTCCAGCCATCTAAACATCCTGAAGCAATGGTTTGTAGGCTAAAGAGCACTGTTTGGGAAAACAGAAAGCCTGAATCAAATTATAGCTTAACCACAAATTTGTAAATATTTGGCAATCATTTTGTTTGCATGAAACTGAGGGCTAGACTTCCTTAAGTCTAATTAATTTTTCTAACTTACCCAACACAAAAAGCAATGAAAGAATACCTTATTAGATTGTAGTAAGAACGAAGTGAATTTAGAAGCAACACATATGCTGTACAACCAATGTATTTTTTTCAGTGTTTTTTTTTTTAAATAAATGAGATATTTGCAAATTGTCTTTAAATGGCATTAGGTAAATTACTTGTGAACCAGTAACTATGGTTAAATGTAAATTAATAGTAACACTGAATAAAATTCATTTTTTTCGGAGAGGTCTTCCATATCATCAATGGTTTACCATTATCAATTCCATGGTATTTAGGAATTTAAAACTTCCTAAGAGCAAAAATTTTGTCTATTTTCTAATGACTACTATTGTTTGTTATGTTTGCAAACTCATATAGGAAATTCAAAATATATTAGTTTAATGTATTATATTATATTATGTGTTAAAACTTGGGGAAATGGAAGTGGATGTGGCTCATGCGGTTGAGAACTTGCTTCCCACAGGGAGGTTCCAAGTTCATTTCTGGTGTCTTCTAAAAACAAAACAAAATACAAACATCAAGTAAAATATAAAACAGCTCAGGGGAGCTGAAGAGGCTCAAAGTTTGAGCACTGGTGAGATCCTGGTTTCATTCCATGGTGCTGGTACCACACAAAGGAAAAAAAAGAAAAGAAAAAAAGAAAACCTTTGGGAAACAAATGTAACTTTGCTTTATACTTGAAACTTAATTGGGTAAATATATGAATAATTTACTCTCACTTTCACATGAGTATTTCTTGTCTCATACTAAAAATCAAAGTTCATGACCTCAAGGGAGGAGACCCCTAGCACAAAGGAATTACTACCAAGCACCAACTAGCAATGCAACTGGAAAAAGACCTTGACCAAAAGGGGGAAAAGGTAATGACAAATGAGTTTATAAGGCTAATTGACTTCACAGTGAATCAGTAGGTCATTCCAGAGGTTACTCTTAAGCACATCTCAGTAGGCTCTCATTGACTCCCAAAGTAAATATTGCCTCAAATAGAGGAGCTCCTGTGGGCTCTGGAGACATCCAGATGCTATAGGCAGGGAAGACAGCTCAGGGGTTTAGTGCCCTGCCAGTGGGCCTTACTTGGGAATTTATGCTCCCCAGTGTGATAGAGTTTAACTTAGATGTGGTTTCCCCAACCATGGCTCTTCTGCCCCTCCTATTTGAACCTACACTTAGTACTAGAGATGATGGTTTGTCCCTCCAAGAGACTTAAATCTTTGGGCTGTCCATGTGCCAGTTGGGCTCTGAATCTCAACAGAGTTACACCACCTATCTCCAGGTCATTGGACTCACCCAGGACAACTAACAAGGAGATGATGCTGAACAATGACCATTCCAAGGAACAGAGACAGTCTGCAACTCAAAGCAAGATAGTCCCATCCATCTGCCCCATGGGTCTAATCCCCCTCTCAATGAGAGGTAGAGTGCGCATCACCATCCCAGAATCCTCAGGATTGGGGAATGAACAATGGACTAGAGTAGACATACTGTTATTTTACTATTGACTTATTGTGATTCTAGCAATGGAAGAATGCTTATCATTGATGTGGAAGCAGTGGCCACTGGAGGATATGAGGGGAAAAAGAGAGAAAAATAGGTGTAATATTGGGGCATTTCCAGACTTGGTAATTGTCCTGAATGACACTGCAATGACAGATACAAGCCACTATATAGTATGTCATAACTTAAAATAATGTGCTGGAGAGAGTGTAAATTACAATGTAAACTATAATCCATGCTTAGTGACAATGCTCTAATATCTCTTTATTAATTGCAGCAAGTGTACCACCATAATGAAGGATGTTGTTAATGTGGGAAAATGTGGGAAGGGTAGGGAGTGGGGCATATGGGAATTCCTTATATTTTTTACGTAACATTTTTGTAATCAAAGTATCTTTAAAAAAATAAAAATATAAATTAAAGAATCTATGATGACTCGTTGTTGACAATACAGGGATGAAGATTAAACAATTTTTCATATGTCTACTTATTACTGGAAACCATAGAAAAATAAACAAGTGACCATGGAAGTGCAATTAGATGAAAACAATGTAAAGAGGAGTCAATTTCCCTAAGGATTAATTATGAGAAAGTTTCTGGTCAGGTAATGACAACATAGTCCTCCCAGCAGTTTAATGAAAGTGAAATCATGTAGCAAAGAAGTTTCTTCATTTTGCTCAACACATTCTCACATGTACAAATGAAGACCACATTTTTAGAGGTTTAAACTTGAGTCCAGGTCTTTAAACACAGTTTGAGCCTTGAGATGAGATAACTGGTTAAATAAATTAAATAATAATAGGTCCATCATGTTGTTCTCCTCTAACTTGGGAAAAGGCAGGATTGTGCATACATGTGTGTTTCTATTTGTGCGTGTTTATGTAAATATTTTGTGTGGGCTTGATTATGTGTATGAACATATATATTTATGAGCATGATCAACATTATTACCTCTTTTTTTTATAGACTTTAATCAAGTACAAGTTAATATTTAATATATTACTGAATAGTTGGAAGCAACAGGAATTTCATCTCTTTCAAAAATGTGGTCCAGATTAGAAGTAATTTCAGAGTTTCAGGAGGCAACAATTATTACTCACTCCAATGTATTTAGTTAATTTCTTTCTTCCTTCAATTGTCTCTCTGAGTTTCCATCTTTTATATTTGGAAGTATCATTGACAGCATTATTTCTCTATACTGGTATATTTCCTCCTTAATATAATTTTCTTCTTCAATTTGTTTCTCTAATTAAATGTTACAAAATGCAAATGAAATCTGACCTAGAAACATCACAATGCCCTTAGGTATTATGGTCTCCAAAAGGCATATGTAGGGACTTATAACCAACCAATTGGTAGTGTAATATGTTCCAGGGAGATATTCCACCACAGAATCTTTGAACAAATAACAAAATCTTGCATAGGCATCTTACTCAAAATTCCAAAAATATTGTTAAAGGATTACAGTAAATGGGTGAATGCCAAATCAAGAAACTGCTGCTTAATATATGATAGAAACTCTTGATGCTTTTACTGGCTCTCCTCCAACCAATCACTAGCCATGCTCTGTTCCTAGTGTGGATACTTGGCTCTGTTCCAGAAGGAGTAGTGTAAAATCTATGTTCATACTGGGGTGTTTATATGTCAGTGTCAATCTGACATAGATTGGTTTGGCAGCATAAAAATCTGAACTAAGAAATTCACCATCCTAGATCTTGCCCTGTAATCAGAAGCATTTTATGAAAAACAATTAAATCAAAGCATCATGGGACAAGGGATTACTTGCTTTAAGTCATAGAATAGACCACTCAGGGTGGGGAAAATGTCTATTTCATAAGGATTAGGGGAGGCATTTGAATTCCTTTAAATGGTGGATTCCTAAGGCCATAAGAAAGTATAATTCCAGCCCAATAGGCAGGTTTAGAAAAGATTAAGTGTACCCTGCAATTCTCATTTGCCTCAGGCTGAATTCCTTGATAGCATGACTAAACTATGAAGTAGAGCACCAGCCAATGAAGAACCAATTTGCAAGTACTGTGAAAGGTATTTTTTTTTCTTTCTTTATTTTTTTTTAGACAAAGCACACAAGTAAATCTTTGTCACATCATGATCTCTATACAAATGTAAGGAATAAAGAGTTCAGGGACAAAATTGCAGAAATGACACTGTAAATATTGAAGTCTACATTCTGTGATAAAAAATTAAAAGACAACAAAACAGGAAATGATGCCCCATCTAAAAGAACAAGATAAAAATCCAGACAAAAAAACTTTAAAAAAATGACCTTCAACATACTCAAGAAACTCAGTGTAAACATGGAGAAAAATTAAGATTTTAGGAAAAAAATGAATGAGCAAAATGAGAATCTCAATATGAGATATACTTTATGAAAAGGAAGCAAACAGAAATACTCATGTAGAAACCTAAATAACTAAATTGACACTTCCCCTAAAAGTTTTCAAAAGCCAATTGAAGCTGGAAGAGGACAGATTAGTAAACTCAAATACAAGACAAATGAAAATATTCAGGATTAGGAGCAGAAAGAAAAAGAAATAAAAAGAGAAGAGAATCTAAGAGAACTGTGGTAAATCATCAATCATGGCAATATACATATTTTGGAAGTCACAGAGGATGAATAAAGAGAAAAACAGGCAGAATGAATATCCAAAGAAATAATGGCAAAAAAATACATTACATACTGGCAAGTGGATCAATTTATCTAGAAGACATAACCATTAAAAATTATATATATACCTAACTTCAAAGCCCCAAATGCAGATGTAGGCACAGAAGAGTCAGTGTTTTGCAAAATGCTTTTCTTCTTGATTGATGGGTTATTCTGTAAAGAGCACCAACCAACACAGGCACAATTTGCAAATATGGATAATATATTTTCTTTCATTTCATTTTTCTTTGCTTTTTAAAATTTTTTGTTACATTTCTCACTCAAGGAAATGTCTGACATATCACTAGATGGATAGAAATTTAAGGAACAGACAAATCACGGTCCAAATCCCAGAGATAGCACAGAAAATATTAAAATATGCTATTTGCAATGAAAAAGTACAAGATAACAAAAACAGTAACAAAACAAAAAAAAACAATGATGGCCCATCCAAAGAAAGAAGATGGAACGTCAGAAATAATTGACAAAGATGGGAACAAGACTTTGGACATACCAGACAAAGACATTTAAAAAATGATCATCCAAACACTCAAAACATGCAGAAAGATCTAGAGGATATCAGGAAATTATGTATGAACAAATTGAGAAATTCAGTACTGAAGTTGAAGACAACAATATTTAAGTTAAAAATCCCTAAAGGGTTTCAATAGCAGATGAGATCTAGCAGACGAAATAGTGAGGTGGAAGGTAAGACAATTGAAATGATTGAGGCTGAAGAGTAGAATAACAATGACAAATGCTGGAAGGAGCCTAAGAGACATATGGGACATAATCAAGTATACCAATATATGCATTATAGGAGGAGATACAAAAAGCGAAGAAAGAGAGAAAGAGGCAGAAGGAATATTCAAAGAAATAATGGCTGGGAACTTCATAAATGCAATGAAAGACATGAATATATACATTCAAGAATCCTAATGAACTACATAGAGGATAAAATCATAGAGAAACAGACTTCAACACATTTTGATCTAACTGTGAAATACCAAGGACAGGGTGGAATTCTGAAAGCTGCAAGAGAAAAGAAAGTTTGTATGTACAAGTGGGCCCTAAAAGATTAAGGACCAATTTCTTGCTGAAAGCAAGAAGACAGTGGGATGTAATATTTAAAATGCTGAAAAAAAATACATCCCAAATAAAGAATATTATATCTGGCAAGATAGTCTTTCAAACATTAGGGAGAGATCAAGATATTTCCGGATTTAAAATAAATAAAAATCTAAGGTAGTTCATCACTAGAACTGCCATATGACAATACTAAAGAGAGCTCCTCAGACTAAAAGGAAAAGACACTTGACAGTGGATTGAATTGATATGAATAATTAAGACCTCTGGTAAAGGTAAACATTTGGGAAATTGCAAGTTCTAGTAATATTATATTGCAATTTTGTATTCTAATATATTTTACTATTATATTGTATTTTTGTACTTTTTCCTTCCTACAAATTCTAAAATGCAGCCAAATATAAAGTAATGTAAAATCTATGGCTTTGGATATACCATTTATAAAGATATATGTAACAATATTGCATTCTGATAGTGAAGTAATTGAAAAGTGGGTGACAGAGGGGTATAGGAACAGAGCTTTTTAATATGCAGTATAGTTAACACGATAATTATTATGGAATTTTTTTCAATTGTAACAAAGGTAACATCCTAATGCAAATATTTAATAATAGGGAAAAATGCCAGTTTGAAGGGTCAGTTATATGGGAACTCTATTCTTTCTACATGGTTTTTCTGTAAAATGTATCTGCATCAAGTTTTTAAAAAGTAACAGAGAACAAATTGGGACTCTGTATACTAACAAAGTGGTCAAGTAAAGAAGACTTAATTATAAATACATACACATCAAACAGTCCTAAAACATATAGAGCAAATGTATTCATATTTGAAGGGACAAATAGTTCTTCGGTAAAAGTGGAAGACTTCAATATACCACTTTAAATAATGGATAGAGCATCTAGACAAAAGATCAATAAAGAAATAGAGGATTTGAACAATACAGAAATGTAAAATATTAATAAGAGGGAAAACTGCATGTGGGGCTATAGGGGAACTCTTTCCTTTCTGATGATTTTCCTGTAAACTAACAAATGTTCTCATTTCAAAACACAGCAAAATTAGTTGCTGATAATAAAATTTGTTTTGAATGAAAATTAGATTTTATAAAAACCCGTGTCTTACAAGTATCACTTGTCATTTTAATATGTTAATTTTCCATTGCAAACTTATAAGTTATTAAGTAATTCCAATAGTTCCTTCAAATGCAAAGGGCCCCTGGAACCAAAAGACAAGAGAACAGATGATTTAGGTAAATTCCATTAAAATTTGTCTGCAATATTTCAAAAAACCTCAAATAGTACAATTCTATACTTTTTTTTTATATTTTGCATATCATTCCTTGAAAATAATAGTATGGCTTTATTAGATGACTGGCTATCATTTTCCCTCAAATTCATCTCTATATGCCAAATCTGCCCAGTTCACCAGTTTCTTTGATCCACCCTGAGTAACTCTTGCCATAACAGGGAATTTTTGTAGCCTCTATCAAACCAAATATTCCTTCAAAAATTTGCTTTGCTGGCCTAAAATACACACACAAAAAATGAGAACATGGAATGATTAAAGTTAGTTAAAGACCTGTTGAGGTTTTCCAAAACTCTTGCTGAGAGTTCACCAGCCCTGGTGAAATAAAAAATGTCCTACAACCAAATCAAAGGTGCTTTCTGCTTTCATCAATTTAACTTCTCTAATCACCAGATATTCCCCACCAAATTTCACAGTTGTGTTTATTTCTTGCAAGGTTATGAGGAGACTTCTATTTTTCAACCTTCATTTCCATGACTTTCTTTTTAGCTTCTTAGCCTCTCCCTCATTCTGATATTTCCTGGCTGGGTAGCTATTAATAAGTCATCTTCAGAATAATGTTGAATGGCCAAATATACTCCTACATCTTTGTGGAGTAGTAACTCACAATATGAAGGCACTTAACATTATTGGTATGTACCATGTATGAGGATTGCTTCAAAGAAATTTTGTAAGATTCACACTCTGTGAAACAACTTGTTTTACTTGCTTTCTTCATCAAATCCATCCTAAAATATATTCAATTTTCTTTAATTTAATAACTCTTATTCAATTTTGCTTATTTTTGGTGGTGTTGATTTTCCTTCCACTTATAATGTTAATATAAACTCTTATAAAATTCAATTTTACAGGATTTGCATGACTTAATGATATATTGAAATGTAAATAATTTTATTTATAATGTCATGTAAAATTGAAAATGCATTGAATCATCCATGATTAAGAAACTTTTTTGAATGGTACTTTTTTGTTAGCAAAAATTTTCTGTTAATTTAATTGCCATTAAGCACTATTAAAACTTTATCTGTTCTCAAGCGTATAGCCAAAGAATCCTTACCAATCAGGAGTTGAAGGAAAACTGTACTATCTGCAGAGTGAAATCACTAATTCCACAGGACTTCTGAGATTTATGACCCACATGTGTCCCGCTTAAAGAATACTCATGTTTATATAGCATCTAGAAGCACATTTGTTCCTATGATTACAGACAAATGAGTTTCCCTGGGAAGGCACTTCTTGAATTTTATTCAGAGAAAAATGAGGCACAATCAAAAATTTTGTAAATTCTTTATGACTGCTCAAAAGTAATATTCCCATTACAGAAGAGAAACTGTTTCCTCATTTCTTAGGTTTAATTGTATGCTTTAATTTATATATTTCTTTAAAATGGCTAATGAAAAATTCCCTGATATACCTGTGATATGTCTGAAGATCATTAGCATACTTAATTGTTTTTGGTCTATGTTATTAATCAATACTCATAGAAAGTTTGAATATTTCTTATTCTGGTTTTGTTATACATGAATAATTTTGAAAGGTGGTAACTGTTGATATACATGTGGTACATAGAATCTCTTACCAATGCTAAAATTATAATGATACAGAAATTACCAAAATATTGAACTAGCACATGTAGTATGTTTTAAATATTACTTGAAATAGGTGGTAAATGATAGCTAAGAAAATCAGAGGCAACAGTGAGTTACATAGCATTTTATGGAAATCAATCCTCATAAGCAAAAATAGTCCTTGATATATCAATGCATAGGTTGAGATATCATATGTGGGGGAGGTGAGTGTTGTTTATGAACAAATTCTTTTTTTATTATTAGGATAATAAGAGCTAGGTATGTTCTATAGAGATTCTTATTATATATTGTAGTTCCTGTGTTTAACAATCGATGAGTCATATGTATCCCATTCATTTCTTCCACATTTTAAAGTTGTGAAATTAATAATTACTAAATATCCCTGAAGTAATAAGGAGAAGGGATAAATGCATGAACTTTCTCTCCCTCTTATGCCCAAGGCTGTGCATTTAAGTATCATGGTATACTCTGAGGTAGAAGATATATGATAAGTGTGACATAGGAAAACTGGAGAATTTGTACAGAAGGAGAAAAATGCAATCTAAAGAGATAGAGGAATGAAATGAGACTTATAATGATCAATAATAATGTTTAGTTTTCATAAAGGAAATTTAAAACTCTTCTGGAATTTTGATTATGTGTAATAAATAACACTTATTTAAGTAGTAGCCACTTAATCACTGAGTATTGTTTTGGTATTTAATACAATCTCTGCTTAAAAGACATTCTTTCTCTCATATATTTGAGGATGACAGAAGAAATATGTAGAATTGAAAGGATTACTATAGAAAAACAATTTGCCAATATCTATTGCAAAAGTGATACAAATCATGAATGTTCTCAATGAAAGAAAATCACTATTATTTTTATCATTATCATCTGCATATTAATAAAGTGCTAGCTATTGATATACAATTTTGCAATTACAAATGTATTATATATATGTAAAGTATTAATAAAATACTCTTTCTACCATTTTTATACTTATTACCCTTCATTCTATGGTTTTTACATATAAAATTAAATAGTTTTGAAATGAGACCCTTCAAGATAATTCTTTTTAGAATTGAAAGCATAATTATTACTGAAATAGGATTTCTTTATAACTTGGTATGTTTCATGACAGGTACAAATAAAATAGTTGTGGTTACAATTGTGATTTTGAATGAGGAGATTTTCAGTAAAATCTAGAAAAGCATACAGGGAAGATACTTGGACAGAAATTTAGGTCTTCATCAAGTACTGGAATTCATTACTGATGAAAAAAAAATGCTTTTAGGAGGAGTAATTCCAGGTGGGATGCTTTTCTTTAGATGCTGTGTGCATGCAAAACAGTAAGCTTGAAAGGCAGCAAGGTAATTCTGGCTACACTTTGAATCAATTAGAATCTAAAAGAATCAAATATTTTATGGATGTTGCTGCAAGGGAGGAAAGCAAGTGCTCACACTCATGTCTTACAGAACAACTGAATTGAAACAGTGGTGATGCTTAATACATCTGGACACCTTTGGATTAAAACCATCCTGAAAGAAAACCCACAATCAACTCATTAACCTTGCTATGGAAACTGATTTTAAGTACCTAGCTTAAGAATGGGGAATATAAGCAAACATCCAAGTCACCTGGTACATCAAGAGAATCACTGTACTGTGTTCAAAAAAATGTTTGGCTGTTTTACATAATATATATGAGATGACCATTTTCTAATGGACAAAATGAGAATATAATCACTGGCTATGTCCTGGCTGATTTTGAAAATATGTTTTACTGAAATAGAATCAATTATGCCTCAACCACTGAAAGGTCTACAGGCCTAAACTTAGATCATTTAATGTACTTAAATTGCCTAACCATGTGAATGTTGAAATTAGCATATAAAAGCAGAGTTAGGAAAGAAAGTGAAAAGGGTAATATGTGAATTCATAGGTTTCCAAATATTTGTGCCAATTTCTCTAAGCTGAATTCCTCATGAGAAGCTATATTGATAGCCATGGGGACATTTTATCTGTGAGCAATATCAGTTATCTGCACTGAGTCTTTAGTATATTTTTACCATTTTATACTTTAACCACAGGGAGTTGGAAACATATTAGGAAACATGGACAACCTCACTATTTTCAAAGAATTCCACCTCATGGGTCTCTCAAACTCCAGAGAGCACTCCAAGTGCTTCAGGGTCTGCTCTTAGTGATTTATCTGGGAGCCTTGACTGGCAATCTTCTAACTGTTACTGTCATTGTAACTGACCCTCATCTGCACTCTCCAATGTACTTCTTTCTAGGCAATTTATCCCTCATAGACCTTTGCTCCATTTCAGTTACTGTGCTGAAAATGATTTTGCATTCTTTCATAGGCAGCAAATTGATTTCTTTCCCTGCATGTGCTGCCCAGATGTTCCTGGTCATCTTCTTTGTACCCATAGATTTGGCCTTCCTTGTGGTGATGTCCTATGATAGGTATGTTGCCATTTGCCACCCTCTGCACTATGGGCTCACTGTCACCCCATGTATGTGCACACACACAGCTGGTGGCTCATTGGCAAGTGGGTTCATCCAGTCTGCTATCCACACAGGTGTCATGTTCAGGCTTACCTTCACGGAGTACAATGTGATCCATCAATATTTCTGTGACATACCTCAAATTTTGAGGATCTCATCTCCAGATGTTCAGTTTTCTGAGTCTATGACTTAAGTTCTAAGTCCTTGTATTTCGTTAGTATATTCTGCCTTCATAGCTAAGTCATATATTGATATATTTTCAATGGTGCTTAGGAAGCATTCTGTGGAAGCCCGTAACAAAGTCTTATCTACCTGTACCCCACAGTTGGCAATTCTCATTTTGTCTGCAATTTCTGGGGTGACTGCTGTCCTTAGTCCTACTGCAAATAAAGCTTCTCTTAAAAATATTCTCACAGCCATGTTCTACTCCATGGCTCCCCCACTTATAAACCCCATCATCTATTGTCTGAGGAATAGAGAGATAAACAATGCTCTGAGCAGAATGCTTCACAGATATTTTGAGTTCTCAAGAAAGGTTTTTCTTGATTAAAAAAAATAAGAAAAATATTTGAGTGAAGTTTGAGTTTTATTTGATATATATTCTAAATTTTAATCTGCCCATGTTAAATATCGAGGGTTTTTTACTGTGTTTTTTTTGTTGTTGTTGTTGTTGTTTCCTATGTGATAGTGAGCTATAAATCATCTTCGAATTTTTTTGACCCCGTATATTTGTGTAATTCACACATTCTTCTGGAAAAAAAATGTCCACATTGCTAAAGTGCTTTGAATAATGTTTAGAATATTTCTGAGTTATGACAAAGAATGTTACCATATTGAGAACATTGGTGGGAACCATCAAACTGCCTATAAATTTAAGAGATCTTTACACTTGCAGGATACTGCCACCTTGAAATGGAATATTCAGTGTTTAGACATAGAGAATTCAAATCAAACTGCCCTCTTTGTATTCATCTTTCTACAATAGCTGAACAAATTAGAAGGTGATTTAATTGAGATACCACTGTAGAATAATTAAGGGCACAATAAAGATATAGCACAAAAATCTGTGTTAAAGTTGTTTCCCCTCCCTGCCCCAAAAGCGTCCAGTGGCCACTGGCTCCACCTCACTGTTATAATTCCTTCCATTGCTTGCATCACAATATGTCTTCAACAGAATATCATTAAGTCCAATCTAGTTCATAGCTCTTCCCCCAATCCTGAGGGGACAGGGATGGTGATGTCTACTCCACCTCCAAGTGAGAGAGGGCTTATATCCCATGGATACGGTGGATGGGATTATCCTCTCTGCAGCTGTAGGCCCTCTCCATTCCCTGGGATAGCCGTTGCCCATCGTCATCTCCTCGCCTGGTGACTTGGATAAGTCCATTGAGCTGTAGGGTAGGATTTGCAGCTCTACCGAGATTCCAGGCACAGCTGGCACATAGGTAGGCCAGAGGCTCCAGTCTCTGGAAGTACACCTAAAAACTCCAGCATCACATATAGGTTTGAATAGAAGGGACTGATGGACCATGTGCAGGAAGGACTTATTTGAGTTCAACTCTATGACTCTCAGGAGCACAGATTCCAAAGTAGATCCCACTAATAAGCCATCAATCTCTGGGGCTAACCCCCTCATACAGGACATGGGTGTCTCCAGAGCCCTCATGAGCCCCTCTGTGTGGGGTGATATCGACTTTGGTGTTCTATGAGATCCTCTGTGGTGTGCAGGGCAGTTGAAATACAGGGGCTTTTTCGGGACTTGGGGGTTGTCCTGAATGGCGTTGAGGTGACAGATGTAGGCCACTTTACGTCAGCATATACCATGCAGAACTGTGTGGGAGAGAATGTGGTCTACGATGTGAAATGTGGTCTAAACTTGGTGGCAAGGCCCCAGGATGTGTATATCTATTGTGGGTGATATGCCACACTGATGAGGGATGTTTGTGTGGGATGTTGTGGGTGGTGTGGGAGGTGGGGAACATGGGAATCCCTGTAACTTCTGTGTAATATTTGGGCAATCTAAGCACCTTTAAAAAAAAAAA